>CAIGQV010017532.1:2527802-2538360 GCA_903798115.1 Danio jaintianensis
TTTCTTTCTTTCTTTCTTTCTTTCTTTCTTTCTTTCTTTCTTTCTTTCTTTCTTTCTTTCTTTCTTTCTTTCTTTCTTTCTTTCTTTCTTTCTTTCTTTCTTTCTTTGTCTTGTATCTTTTTTCATTGACAATGTAATTCATATTCTGTATTGTACAAAAAAAACATACTTAACCACGCTGGTTCAACTGTCAGTTTTGACAACAAACAGAAATGGTGAGGAGGAGGTGTCTGTTAGGTTGTAATAAAACAGAAAATAAAGCACAATAAGATAAAATAACAACACATAAAATAAAGCTTAAAATTATTAAAGTCTCCATGAACCGGAAGCTGCGAATTTTTCGTATTGTGACGCAGTTCCTAGAGAAACTGAATTTTAAATGAGCAAACAGGGCCCGTGGCTTGTTTTTTCTACCCGCCGGGGTGAGTGGAAAGTAGGCATTTCATTCAGAAAGATCCGGAAAAGGGTTTGGGGAGAGTTCTCTGTTTTGTTTTATTCAATTTCATTTACTATTTTATTATATTAGTCTTGGGGGCAAAGACATGCGCTATAGGTGAATTGGGCAAGCTAAATTGTCCGTAGTGTATGTGTGTGAATGAGAATGTATGGGTGTTTCCCAGTGATGGGTTGCAGCTGGAAAGGGCATCCACTGCGTAAAACATATGCTGGATTAGTTGGCGGTTCATTCCGCTGTGGTGACCGCTGATTAATAAAGGGACTAAGCCGAAAAAGAAAATGAATGAATGAATTATGTTAGTCTTTTGGTTTTGTTTTAATTTATTTCTTTCATCTTGTTCACCTTTATTTGATCATTTATTTGATGTTTAATTTGTTCTGTAATTTGTATTTAAAGTTTTATATTTTACAAAGGTTATATTTTTTTTATTTTGGTTTGTTGTTTCAATTTTATGCTCTACTTTGCTTTATAAAAGGCAGTACAAAAACTGCGATTAATATTGCATGTATACGTAACAAAACGTGTCATTTTATCAATAATGTATTTTAGAGGGATGGAATGATGTATGCTATACATGTTTTATACACAGTCATTTGTTTGTTTATTTCTTAATGCGTTTTTTAGTGTCATCTGTTTCTAAATTCCTCTTTGACATCCTATAAATATCTCATCTTCGGTGCGGTGATGATTTCATATCTTCTGTCACTCACAGTCTCTCTCTCTCTCTCTCTCTCTGTCTCTGTTGTAGTGGCAGGATCAGTGAGCCCTGGTTACTCTTTTCCCGCAGTAACAAAAGGCTCTTTCTCTCTTACACAGAGCTAAGTGCTCCATTCAGTCGTCTGTAAAATGTTGGCAAAACGAGGCCCACAGCGTATAAAAGCTTCCCAAATGTCCTTACACTTAAACGCACAGGCACACGCGCCATCTAACCTCTTTCATTGTGCAACTTTTGCACAGCTGTCACACACACATAAAGGAGAAAGCTTGAGTCTGTGTGTGTGTTTGTATAAAGAGATGGTATTTGACAAGTTAAATGGCTGTGTCTAACTCCATCAATGCACAGAAAACAACCCACTAGCCGCTGCCATGACCAGGCCGCATGCTTTAATGCTTTAAAAACAGTACACTTTTAGGTTTAGTTATGCAACACTAGTGACGGTGTTGAGAAGGCAAATCATCACACATATTCAAGGATGATTTTAGATGTCATGGATAATGTTGAGGTGGTGCAGTGGGTAGTGCTGTCGCCTCACAGCAAGAAGGTCGCTGGTTCGTGCCTCGGCTGGGTCAGTTGGCATTTCTGTGTGGAGTTTGCATGTTCTCCCCGTGATGGCGTGGGTTTCCTCCAATGGTGCTCCGGTTTCCCCCACAAGTCCAATAGACATGTGGTATAGGTGAATTGGGTAAGCTAAATTGTCCGTAGTGTATGTGTGTGAATGAGAGTGTATTGGTGTTTCCCAGTGATGGGTTGCAGCTGGAAGGGCATCCGCTGCGTGAAACATGTGCTGGATAAGTTGGCTGTTCATTTCGCTGTGGCGACCCCAGATTAATAAAAGGACTAAACCGAAAAGAAAATGAATGAACGGATGATGTTTATGCTTTTACTTTTATTTCCCCTTGGATTCAGTTTTTTTAGTTTGTTAAAATGTAGTATTTCTAGTACAGAAGTTTTTCAGCTGGTGTGAACAAATGATGCAGCAAAGTATTATTGTAATTTTTTTTTTTTTATAATTATGCAATAAATTTATTACAAGGTTTTGTAGCGTAATTTACAACACCAATCCAGAGAGTATAGCACTTTAAACTATTACAAATGTTAATAAAAGTCACTTTTTCGAACTTCTCAAAGTTAAAAGTTGTTGGAAGAAAGGTCAAGGTCCCATAATGCAATTCAAAAGCATAAATAAATGGGGAAAAACATGAATCACAAAATATGGAAAACAGCAAATTTACAGATATTTTTGTATATACATGTACATGTTTTAGTGTATGTGGTTATATGATTTATGTTGTTTTATTTAAGATAAATCAGTTTAATGGGTCATAAATTTTTTTTTTTGTAGATCTTTGTGTTATGTTCCTGCAAATTATAAAGTCTGTTTTTTTTTTGTTGAAAATTAATAAAATTGAAATTAAATTAGTCAAATTAACTCAAAATGAATTTCTATCCATTTTTCTTAGTTCCATTACTTAATTTTACTTTTAATCTGTACTTTTAATGTCTTCAATAAAACAATTTCTATAATTCAATTATTATAGATGGCAGCTAGCTCTCTGCAACTCTCACATGGTCGCCCACTGAAGCTAAGCAGGCCTGTTCCCGGTCAGTACCTGGATGGGAGAGCACATGGGAAAGCTAGGTTGCTGCCGGAAGTGGTGTTAGTGAGTCCAGCAGGGGGCGCTCAACCTGCGGTCTGTGTGGGTCCTAACACCCCAGTATATTGATGGGGACTCTATACTGCTCAGTGAGTGCTGTCTTTTGGATGAGACGTTAAACCAAGGGTTCAACTCTCTGTGGTCATTAAAAATCTCAGGATGTCCTTCGAAAAAGAGTAGGGGTTTAACATCCTGGCCAAATTTGCCAACTGGCCTCTGTCCATCATGGCCTCCTAACCATCCCCACATGATAATTGGCTTCATCACTCTGTCTCCTCTCCACCAATCAGCTGATGTGTGGTCTGGCGCAATATGGCTGCCGTCGCGTCATCCAGGTGGATGCTGCACACTGGTGGTGGATGAGGAGAGAAAATGTGTAAAGCGCTTTGAGTGTAAAGGAATTATTATTATTATTATTATTATTATTACTATTCTAAAAAGACAGTGGTTTATGAAATGCATTTTTAATTCATTTATTAAATACGAAGAACATTTTGATTTTCTGTGAGACCTTTAAACAAAGTGATTTGTCAGTGTGTGCTGTGAGCTTATATGTGACTTAAGTTTTCATTTTTTCTTAATTTACTTCTTTTGACATGACTGTGTTCCCTGGATTAAAAGACCTTTTACTGACAAAGCTGGCTGCAAAAAAGTCATTCAGATCTCTTGTGGTTGTTTGCACATAATAGAACAAATGCCCAAATGTTTGTTTGCATATGTTTGACAGAGGCTGGAGGAATCTTGGCAGTGAGCTGTAATGTTTCTCTGTTGTACTCTGTCCACAGTTGTTCATTTTATGGATTGATTTCTCTCTCCTCCTTTTGTCTCCCACAGGAAACAGTCGAATATGCCTTCCTTATCATTTTCACGATCGAAACCTTCCTGAAGATTATAGCGTACGGCTTGGTGATGCATCAGAACGCATATGTCCGGAATGGATGGAACATGCTGGATTTCGTCATTGTCGTCATTGGGTATGTTTAGCTGATTGTGCTGCTAAACTTCGTTACAGTTTGCTTCTTATAAATTCAATTAAGTTGTGGTTTTGAGACACTTAACATAAATTCCAGCATTATGGATGTGACATTTGCAGTAAAAACTCAACAACATAAATTGACATAGAATGTTAACATATACTTTCTATTGAAACATCTGTTTATATTTCCCAAAACAACTAACCACAGAGTTATGGAAGCAGAAAAATATTAATCTGTAAACATTTTTTTATATTTTAAATGAGGAAAATAATCATGCGTTATGGATGTGACCAAAAAAAAGTATGCATGTTGTATAATGTATGAGTTTACAGTACAAAACCAACATGATCTCATGGCAATTCGTAACTTTTTGATTTAGTGGCTAATTCGTACGATCTCATTCATACAATTTAGTACGATTTGCTTATCCCCTAATGACGTTTGGGTTTAGGGGTGGGGTTGGGTGCCACGCCTCCTTTTTAAAATCGTACATTTTCGTTCGACTGAACTCTACTAAACTGACAAAACATAAAATACTTACGTTTCCTCGTGAGATCGGGCTGATACTTTGTAGAAATTCTATGAATTAAACTGCACAACTCAAAGGAAATAATGCTAATCAAAGGAATAAGAGTTGGCTCACTATAGAACAAAAATGATTGATTTGATTTTATTTGACATTTTTGCATTTATGAGGAAAAAGCTTGGTTATGGATGTGACATCTCTCCGTTATGGATGTGACAGATGTGAAATTGCCACTTGTGTGACTTTGGTAAATTTTACAGTACTGTAAAACAAGCCTACACAAAAAAAATTTTTTTCATTTTTTTCATGGCAAGGTTGACATTTGCATGGAATTGCTCATAGGTTTATTTTGTTCACAATAAATATCGTAACAACTGGCTGTACGTGGGTCTAAATGGACTTAAAACATCCTGTATGACTAATCTGAGTGGCTACCAGGGTGCTAGCAACTATAGCGGACAACTTTCTTCGATTTAATTAGTCAGCAGGTAGAACACTCATGGCAAAAAAAATATCCAAAATGCACATACAAATAGGTGGATGGAAGCATACCTAATGAGACAACTAACAGCATAAGCAGGAGGCAACATTATCTGTTAGCTATTTTTATTCTGAGCACAAAACTGCCCTTTATAGTACCATACCACTGTGGTGCTTCCATTACGCACCACCCTCGTTGATAGTGATTGCCAATATTTTTTAAACCAAGGACATATTGAGCTTAAATCACAGAAGCCAACTCAAACATAAACACACGTAACCTTTATAACAAAACAACACATGTATTTAAATAATATAATGCATAAATCAACTCTAAACCATTTCCCATAATGCACCTGGGTTTAGTTCTGTGGGCCTGGTCATTATGATATTGATAATAATAACAATAAGAAATAATTTTAGCACAAATTGCTAATTTCTTAAGTATATCCAATAGGTTGTTATTGCAGAATGAAGCCAGACAGGCTTATTAGCATCCCAAAGCACTGCTGTATAAGACTAAAGTGCTTTATTTTGCAAAAACAACTGTCCTGGATGTACTTTATCCCACTTATTACAAGGTTCCTTGCCACAAAACATAAACGTTATACACAAAACACTGTTCTGTGCCATAATAGTTTATTATTTCTTAAATTAGGCTAAACACAAAGCTGACAGAAACGAAAACAACTGAGCATACAACAAGCGTTATTCAATCACAAGATGGCGCCAAGCAGTCAAAAACGCAAAGCTGACAGAACCGAAACCGTTTGAATGAAGCTTATACGCATTATTCATTCACAAGATGGTGCCAAATAGTCTAAAACAGTGTCGTGACAGACAAGCAGATGAGTGTAGATGTAACATAAGTATATGGATTTTAATGTATTCAGTGATGATAAAGGTGATTTCGAAGTTCCCGGATGAGCCTGCGTTATTTAGCGGTTGTTATCTCGGGATAACATACTTTGGAATGTTGCGACTAACCAATCAGAATCGAGTATTCCAGACAGCTGTGTAATAATAAAGACTGAGTAATGATGCTTAAAATGCAGCTTTTCATAACAGGAATAAATTACAGTGGTCCCTAGTTAATCACGGGAGTTAGGTTCTAAAAATAGCCTGAAATCCGCGAAGTAGTCAGCTTTTTTTTTTACAATTATTATAGATGTTTTAAGGCTGTAAAACCTCTCACTACACACTTTATACACTTTTCTCAGACAGGCATTAACATTTTTCCTGAAGTCACTGATCCACAATGCTAAAGCAGACTCCATCCTTACGATGGTCTTCTTGCGGACAGTTACAACCCTTTTTGCATCCTTGTTGAAACTCTTTGCTGCTGTTGTTCTTATGTTATTTCCCTCCTTCTTTATGTAACGAACTAAAGATTTATTTATTCCGTAATGGCGCCCTACAGCCACGTAACTTCTGCCTTTAGCGTGTCCAGAAATCAAAGTTTTGTGCGATGGTTAGCATCTTTCTCTGCCTTTTGGGTACTAAGTTGGCGTTGACATTGTGGGGTTTGTTGGGGAGATAACTTGCAAACATACAGTACAGCACATCAGCCACACTGCTAGCGATCGAAGATTTACGTAAATTAGGCAAGCTGAACGCATTCTGTACTGTATAGGAGACACGGCACGGAGGAGATTGATTGACAATGATCTACAGCCCATCAGGACACAGAACACAATGCGCTGTTAAGATAAGCATGTCAAATTGCACAAAAAAATACGTGAAACTGCGAGGCTGCGAAAGGTGAACCACTTTATAACGAGGGACCACTGTACATTTAAAATTATATTAGAACAGAATATAATAAATGAATGAATAATAAATTAAGCCTTAATTTCCCAACAAAAAGTCTAACTGACTGCAAATGTATAAACAGTTACATAATATATGGAAGGGAGGCATTTAGAAGGGAAAGATAGAAACAAATAAGAACAAATGTATTAACATAAGAAAACCTATTCTTTCTCGTTTCTTTTCTTTCATTCTTTTCCCCCCCCATCATTCTCTGAAATGTCGCTTTCACAGATTTTCCACCTTTTCCAAGGCCGTTCACCTTGTCTTCAACTCACACACATCCGTGCTCCTTATGGTGATATGACCCAGAAAAGACCTGTAAAATAAACCAGTGACGTGAGCAGCCTTTATTCTCCGTATTCTGCCTCGTTATACAAGCCTCTATGGAACATTTTCAGATTTTAGATTAGAGTCCATTATTGGCTGTATTACTTGCAGTGCATCCTCAATTTTCTTTTTTTTTCTTCAAAATGTCACTAAAATGTAGGCTGAAGCACACCATACTTTATTAATCTGAGTGATTCTGACAACAATGCTATGATTAAGCATATCAGTTTAAGCTATAATTAGGCATATCAGAGTTTAGTTTAGTTTAGTTAAGTCATTTGGTTCTATCATTTGTTTTCAGTAATTTTCTGTTGTTATTCTAACATTTTATTCCTATCCAATACTTTACTTCTTTTTTTGTCATTGGCCAATCACATGCTTCAATATTACTTTATGTAACTCACAATCACCAGCGATCTAGTCCATACAGATTGCTGGAGAACTACAAATCTGCCACCAAAAGAACTACAAATCCCATCTTACCTGTTCACACACACCAATTGCAATTCAGCCGCTGATTGCGCACACACAGATGGAAGCTCATCACGGACTAATTCTAGGACTATTCATACAGCTCACACACACACATCGGGACTGAGTCTTGTTCACTATTATTGTAGCACTACGAAGTGTTAATCCTATCTAGTCATTCCGTGTTTGATCCTTGCCTGGTTTTTCTTTGCCGCCTGTACCGAGCACTGACTACGATATTGGATTACCTGTATGCTACTGTTTGCCCCATCTTTGACCATTGCCTGCACGACTTCTCTTTGAATAAACTGCACATGGATCCTCAACTCCGTTGTCAACATCCTTACATTACAGTAACAGTGCTGTGTTAGCATTATCTAACATAATTGTATAGATCTAAAAAAATAAAGTACATAAATTGTGTATTTTACAATATGTTATAAATATATATATATATGATGTAATAAGTATATATTTTATCATTTTATCACCACATATACATAGATATTACATTTGCCAGCTTGAGCAAAATGATTCACAGTGGTACGTTTTAATTTTCTAACTCCCTGGAAAAACACAGCGTCTCCACAAAATGTGACAGCACTGCAATTCAGGGAAATCTTGGCTCCCTTCTTTGCGTTAGACTTCATCTGGCACCTTCTGGCGGTTTTAGTGTCATATAAATTTATCCATGACAGGCCTAAAGCAGCCAAGGTACAGTACTAGCTCAAAATAAATTTATTCTTATCTAAAAATAATAAGACTATTTTTGCCAGTAATGCACATCCTTATTATGAATGTACATGTGCAAGTCTTATACATGCATGAACAATATTCCACATATCTCAGAGCATTCATTTTTAGAAGATAAGATGGATAGTGAATAATCATTGTGAGAAATCAAGACTCGGTGATCCAGCTCCTTCAGTTTTTGTAATGTAAATGTAAAAATTTCATGTCACTTTCTACTGTATCAGCCTAAAAAGATGCAGAAGGTCATAGATAAAATGATGAGGAAAAAAGCTGCTCCTCTTTTGTCTGTGCCTCAGGCTTGTTTCATAGCGCATGCATAAGCAGTGTGTAAGCAAAAGCAGCGTAACTGCACCATCAGGCTCACACTGTGCTTTCACACTGACAGCGTTTGCGTCTGTGTCTCTGTCCCCAGAATAAAGCATTTTATGGGTTACTACATTGAGCATTTGGTTTTATAATGTCCATACATTATACAGTGCTTACCGAGTGTGCTATTTGAGAATTATTACAAACCTGATATTCATGGCGTCTAATTTGCATGAAGAGTGTGATCACATTTACATCCAAATGATATTTGGTTCATTACGAGTTCAAAGTCTGATCGACAGCAATTTTGGTTTATTGTTGATTAAATAAAAAAAAATATATATATTTATATATTTAAAAAAATGTATTAACAAAATTAATATATATAATAAACCCAAAAGGCAGGCATTTACAACAGAAGTAATTGTGGGAAAAGGTATAAATGTGAAGCTTATTATTTTGTAAAAACACTTTAAATACATTAATTCTTCTATTAAATCTCGTGGTTTTTTGGTTTTTTTTTTTAATGCTATGAATTAATTAATGAATTAGAGAACGAATTAAGGGGGGGTGTTAGATGTTGTCATGACAACATAATTTTGTAAAATTATATATAACTTTTTTGTTTAATTATGTTGTAATGCTAAAACCTTGTTAAAACATTAAAGCATACAATATATGTATTGTGGCTACACTTTTGAAACAGTATTTACAGATGCCTGACTTAGGGTTTATATATAATTTTAATCAGCAGGACTCATGCTACAATTTTTTTTATTTCAAATAAAGAATGTTTTAGATGTTTGCACTATAATATCAATATTAAACTGTTTTTAGCATGGAAAATAAGGAATTTTTCATTAGAACCAAATTATCATATAAGTATGATTCGATTTGGGTTTCCATAAGTTATGGAATTTCTGGAATATCAGGAAATTTTAAAAGGCCTGTTCCAGACATTTATAAAGTCAGGGAATTTTATCTATTTATTTTGTCCAAGTCATTGGAATATCAGGGATTTTTGTTTGTCATTTGAAAATTTCATTTTATCAAACTGATCAAAAGACTAGATTTAAATCATGGTGTTTCACGTGTTTAGCCTATTTTTTACTGACATTTTTCATTTCCACTTGTCAACCAGCAATCAAATGCAGTCAGCAGGCTTTACCTGTTAAAATACTGTCTGTGGCTGTTTTTTGTTTCCTCAGTGCTCTACCAGTCCCCCCTGGATTTTGAGGGGCAATTTTCAGATTTTAGCAGCCCAAAATTACTTATTTCTAAAATTACTTTTCTCAAAATTAGAAGCAATTTAGTGCAAAAAAATATATACACAATCAAAATAAACAAACTTGTTTAAAAAATTTTTACAATAGCATTAGAAAAATCACTGTTCTGACTTTCATTTTCAGACGGTCTAGTTATTTTATTTTCAAGATGTGAGGTAAACATAAATCTGCTGCTGCTTTATGGCAATAAATGTCACGTAAAATGATATTTAAACTCACATTGATAGCATTCAGCAGTGAATAAAGCGCATAATCTGTACCTGAGGTGATCATTGTCTTAGTAGTATATGCTGTTGTTGTGCCACAACGTTGCAGTAATAGAAGCAGTTTCTAAAATAGAAATTTTGGGCAAAATTCAGCTTTTAAATTCAACTGCAAACTACCTAAACCATTGGAATTCAGTCAGTCATTTAATTGAACAGAAATCATTTATAATAAAAAAAAAAAAGAAATCTTATGAGTGCGATGTATAGCATCCTGTCCACTTGGTAGTATCATTCTCTGTCTGTATCTCTCACCGCTGATGTTTTTATATGCTCGCTTCTGTGTAGATCATCTCAAACTGTGTCCACTCTCTCCCACTCTTCCTCTGTATTTCCTCATCACTCATACACACACAGTCCACTGGGTAGCTAGGTCACATTTCGATCAGTTCGCCTCATGCAGAAAGAGCTGTCTCCCGCTCTCTCTTCACCTACTGTCCCTCTGTTCACAAGCCTGTCGCTCTTGATCTGCAGTGAAGATCAGTCACGGATACACTGAAAAAATGATTCATTGGATTTACAAA
>CAIGQV010017532.1:2538760-2567573 GCA_903798115.1 Danio jaintianensis
TTTTGATAACCTTTTCTTTTAATATTTAAATTTATTGTTTTATTGTTCATTTCAAAATAACTAATATATTATTAATCTTATTTAAATTTTATTTAATTAATTTTCTTATTTTTATTTTAGTTTATTTGCTATGTTATTTTCACTCTTAAAAACTAGCTAAAAATAAATACAATGTTGTATAATTTAGTTTTTGTTCATTATAAGAATCCCATAGATTTAATGTGTATATATATATATATATATATACTGAAACACATTTTAACTTGGTGTCGTCAGTCCCTAAACGTTGTTTAAGTGTTGTGAAAACGAATGGCAACATTACAAACTGGTAAATGCTTTACTGTTCCAACAAGAACCAAAACTGTAACAACGTGTTTATTGTAAATATTTATAATTATTTTTTATTTTCAGGTAAAATATTTGCGTTTATATTATTGCTATTTATTACACTTTTGTCCTTCAATAGTTTACTTTAGTGCAGGTTTTTAAAATATGTCTACATTTATATAGTTTTTATTAATTAAATATTAGTTTTGGGTTTAATCTTTGTTATTAGAGAACTAAAAATGTAACAAAAATGTTGTTTTGGCGACCTTTTGTTTTAATATTTAAATTTATTGTTTAATTGTTTATTTCAGTTAGATGCTTTTAAAAATAAATCTACTAATATTATAAAAACCTATGCAGTTACATCAAATTTTTATTTTAGTTTATTTCCTATTTGTTATTTTCACTATCAAAAACTAGCTAAAAATAAATATAATTTTGTATAATTTAGTTTTTGTTCATTATAATAATCCCATAGATATAAATTAATTAGGCAAGTCATTGTATAACAGTGGTTTGTTCTGTAGACAATCGAAAAAAAATATTCCTTAAGAGGGCTAATAATATTGACCTTTAAATGGTTTAAAAAATATAAAAACTACTTTTATTCTAGCTGAAATAAAAGAAATAAGACTTTCTCCAGAAGAAAAAATATTATAGGAAATACTGTGAAAATTTCTTTGCTCCAGGTTTGAAAAATAGCAAATATTTCACAGGAAGGCTATCAATTTTTACTTCAACTGTATATACACTATATATTGTTTTGAATATTTTAAATTGGCATACTGACAACGTTTAGTACAGTAAAAAACCTAAACCCATCCCACTAACGACATATAATTTTGGAAATCTGAAAACACTAATCATGAGACACTTTAACCGAATCCCCGTCTGTGTCCTCGGAGCAGAGCATTGGATGTTGGTTTAGAGATGCTGTATGCTACGGCCATATGGCAGGAAAAGTGCAGCATTCCTTTCTATATCCCCTCAGGAACCTTCTCTTAGAACAAGCTGTCAAACCCAATGCCCCGAAGACACTAGTTTGTGTCTGTGTGCATGCAATAAGAGTTAAAAGTGAAAGTTTGGACTTAAATGCACTCAAGTGAACCCTCCAACTCTGCGGATGAGTGTAAATCTGTATGCATTTTTGTACATCGCCAGGTTTACAGGTGGTGCTGAACTCCATCATTAAAGCCATGGTTCCTCTCCTCCACATCGCCCTGCTGGTTCTGTTTGTCATCATCATTTATGCCATCATCGGTTTGGAGCTTTTCATTGGAAAAATGCATGCTTCCTGTTATTTCCAAGGGACAGGTATGCTTAGCCTTTCTTAGTCTTACATGCAGTTCATAAAGGCTTCATTTATTTGATCAAAATATGATATTATATGGGCGGCATGGTGGCTCAGTGGTTAGCACTGTCGCCTCACAGCAAGAAAGTCGCTGGTTCGAGTCCCGGCTTGGCCAGTTGGTGTTTCTGTGTGGAATTTGCATGTTCTCCCTGTGTTGGCGTGGGTTTCCTCCAGGTGCTCCAGTTTCCCCCACAGTCCAAAGGCATGCGCTATAGGTGAATTGAATAAAACTAAATTGGCCATAGTGTATGAGTGTGTGTGAGTGTGTGGGTGTTTCCCAGTGCCGGGATGCAGCTGGAAGGGCATCCGCTGCGTAAAACATATGCCGGAATATTTGGCGGTTCATTCCGCTGTGGCGACCCCTGATAAATAAGGGACTAAGCCGAAGGAAAATGAATGAATGAATGAATGAATGATATTATATGATATTATATATTATATCATATAACTTATGATAATTTATGATAATATTACTAGTATGATCAGTGTTGGTTTAAAAAATAATATATTGCAATCTTAATCTTTAGGGGAAAAATGCAAAAATAACATAACACATACCTGCATAACACGTTCACATAATTAATTGTTTTTTTGTGTGTGTTTTTAATTGTTTTAATTGTTTTTTTTTATTCTTTTTTTTTTTAAAGATTGAGATAGGTTAATTTAGTTTAGATAGTTTTAAGATTTAAGATAGTTTGAACAAAGTTTAAGAGAACAACATTTATTTAACATATAATATTTTTTGTGAAATTGAAATCTTTACTGTCACAATTTATTAAGTTATTGTGTTCTTGCCGAATAAATGTGTTAATTCCTTACTGACTCTAAACACCTAAAGGCTTTTAGGCTCTAAAGATGTTTTTTTTGCAGAGTTAGCAACTCTTTCTGATATCAGCTTGCTATGTTAAAAACTACAGTTACAGTGTTATCATAGACCATAAATATTGTACACTCCTAGGCCTTTCCAGGCGATTTCTATTTCTTATTGTGTGATATATTGCACCAAAATGTATTGCAATAAACAATATTATTGTCATTTTAAGCCAATTTTATGCCACTCATTAAATAATGGCAGTGACATTCCTAATTTAAATCAATATTTTATGATTCATAAAATAAAAAAATATGTTTTTCGAACTTGGATGCTAATGCACGAATTTATATTTTTGCAAGAAAATATATAGATTTTGGTAAAACTTTACTCACTTTATTAGTTAATGT
The DNA here is from genome assembly GCA_903798115.1 of Danio jaintianensis. Lineage (NCBI taxonomy): Eukaryota > Metazoa > Chordata > Actinopteri > Cypriniformes > Danionidae > Danio > Danio jaintianensis. The sequence continues at coordinate 2,541,660 of CAIGQV010017532.1, forward strand.
TCGATAATGCATTTACTAACATGAACAAACAATGAACAATACATTTAATACAGTATTTGCTCATGTTAGTTAACTTTAGTTAATGAAAATACAGTTGTTCATTGTTAGTTCATGTTAACTCGTGGTGCATTAACTAATGTTATTCCATGGTCTGTTGAAATTCTTGATTCTGATTGGCTGGAGGGTGTGCATTATTTTCGTTGAAACGCACAGGTAGTTCCAGTCAGTTTTGGTCACAGTTTGAAATAAATGCGCTTCTCCCAAACGTTTATAGTTACCATAGCAACTTCCATCTGCTGTACAGGAAACCGATGAGGACTGTTAATGGCGGATGGGAAATCCGCAAAATTAGAAAAATACTCATCAATTATGCTACAAAATTTTTTCAAAAAGAGTTTTTCAAGCGAGAATATAGTTATTTTAAAGTCAAATCTGCAGTTTTTGTATAATATAAGGATAGTGCGTGTTTAAAAATGTTGGAAGCTCCAGGTGGCCGGCGGCAGCTCCGCAAACGGCTCCCCCCCCCCCCACCGAGCGAAGCTTTATATCGGCCAGACCATCTCAGGATCTGCCGCTGGATCTAATCTCTTGCATCTCTGTTGTTAAAACATGAATTTGGACTTTAATAATGCATTAGTAAATGTTGAACTATATGATTAATAAATGCTGTACAAGTATTGTTCATAATTGGTTAATGTTAGTAAATGCATTAACTAATGAAACCTTATAAATATATTGTTGAAAGCTAAATAAATATATTGTTATTCAGTATTACATGCTGTTTCCTTGTAGCAGTTTGGAACAATTTTCATTGAGGAATTGCATGAAAATGTCATAATGTCGGAATTGTGTTTATAGCTACATTACACTTGTCTTTGTTTGATCTTCTGGCCTCTCTCTGCAGAAATTTTAGAGGACGAACCGGCACCGTGTGCGGTGAACGGTCACGGCCGCACATGCCCCATTAACGGCACCCTTTGTAAGGAAGGCTGGCAAGGACCCAACGGAGGCATCACGAACTTCGACAACTTCATGTTTGCCATGCTCACTGTGTTTCAATGCATTACCATGGAAGGCTGGACGGACGTGCTTTATTGGGTTAGTATTTAAATGCTTACTTCCTCTCGCATTGTTCCTAGCACGTCTTCTTGCTGGCATTTAATGAGCGTTAGTCAATAATTATATTTGTGTAGAGAGGATGAAGGGCTTGTACAGTCATTAGTGCTTTGAGGAGCGTGCGAGATGCTCAAACTTTCAGCCCACACACTGGAGCAGGAACTCAAGGGTCTGCGACTGACCAGTGTGCTCTGATGAGATCCGTCCACCTTTCACATCAGCCGCTAGAATACGTTTCATCTCAGCATACGCTTCAGTTACAGCAGCAGAACTCCAGTTAGATTTCCAGCTTAGCCGTGATTCATCTCCAGAAATTCTTAGTAACTGTTATTCAAACCTTGTTAAGGAGGATTTAAGAAAGTCTCAGTTCACTGTGAAGCTCCATAGACACTCAGGAACTGTCTACTCATTTTTTTAGATTAACGTTTAAAGGGATAGTTCACCCCAAAATGTAAATTCTGCCACCATTTTCTTCTGTTGAACTTGAAGAAAGATATATTGAAGAATGTTGGAAAAAACAGTCTTTGACTTCCCTAGTACACTGTAAAAAATATCTGTTAATTAACAGTTTCCGTGTCGGCGCCAATGGTGTAGTGGTTAGTGAGTCAACACGGCGACCCGAGTTTGATTCTCACCTCGAGGTCCTATGCCGATCCTTCCCCTCTCTCTGCTCCACGCACTTTCCTGTATATACTCTCTACTGTCCTATCAATTAAAGGTGAAAACACCCCAAAAATAATAATACAAATAAATAAATAATTAAGTATTTTAAGTGTTTTTCATTTATTTACGGTTGTTAATTGCATTATGGGGTGTTGATCTCTGCTCTGTCGACTTTTGATGTTGAAAATTCAACTCTTCAGTTTAACAAAGTGACTTTTATTGACATTTTAGAAGTTTGAAATAACGTAATGTATAAGAAATAATATAGAGAGAAATGAGTCTGTAAAATAACAGAAAATGTGCTGCCAGTTTATTGCAAGGTTTTTGTAGCATAATTTACAACACTTACCCAGACAATAGATCACTTTAAACTATTACAAATGTTAATAAAAATTACTTTTTTGAACTGTTCTAGGTTAAAAGTTGTTGGAAGAAAGATCAAGGTCCCTTAATGCAATTCAAAAGCATAAATAAATGGTGAAAAAATAAAATAAAAACATAATTCACACAATTGCCAATTTACAGATATTTTTTACAGTGTTTTTTTTTGTTTCTACTGTTGATGTCAATGGCTGCTGTTTCCCAACATTCTCCAGAATATCTTGTTTTGTGTTCATTAGAAGAAAGAAATTCATAAAAGTCTAGAACCACTTGAGTATGAGTAAATAGTGAGTAAATTTTCATTTTAGGTGAACTGTCACTTTAATCAGAATTGCATGCTTACTGCTTGTTTTGTTGCTCGATTTCAAAATATAATGCATAGGTTATGCGTTCAATTGCATTTCACCATTTTGATCTTACTATACTAGAGGAATCAATTATTTATTCCATTTAGCATTTATACATTTCACAGTTTGTTTTATATATTTACTTTTGTTAGAAAATGACTTACAAAATGTGTTATGTGTGTTTGTGTAAACAAAATAAACTAGAGAAAGTAAATTATTCTAAGAAAATGCCAATTTTTAGACAAATGTCTAAAGACAAGATAAAACATTTCAGTCCTTTATTTTATAAATAATGTTATAAATAATGTTTTATTTATAACACTTTACAATAAGGTTGTATTAGTTAATGGTAATTAATTAATACAAATACTAACATGATCTAACAATAAACGATACATTTAGGCTGCATTTACACTGCATGGTTCAAGTGACCCAATTCCGATTTTTTTTTTCTCACACGTGGCACAGATCGGATTCGACCCATGTACGTGTAAGCAGGAAAAAATCACACGGATTCCGATTTACTCAAATCAGATTCAGGCCTTGTTCATATGTGGAAATTTATCCGATATGAATCAGATCCGTGCCCTCGTGTCTGCAGTGTAAGCAGATAGATGGGATTTTCACCTTCCATTGTGAGTCGCGCATCATTAAAAACCATAGCGAATGATGTCAACTCTGATGCTTTCATTTTGGAACAGAGTTCAGCAGAGTCCCAAACCTTACATTTCATATACTAGAACAAAAAAAAAAGCATTTATATTGTCATATAGCACAAGTATTCAAGCACGTTAGCGAGCAAGAGAGAGAGAGAGAGAGAGCACAACATCTTCCACGTAAACAATATATAAAACTGTTGCATACATCGTGTACATAAATCACAACGTGGACATTACATTAAGATGCCTACTGGTTTACAAAATATCGTCATAAACGATAGTAAAACAACTTGTCAAAAAGAATTAAAAAATTTAACCTTGCGAACAGATTAAATGCAGGAATGGAGATAAGGGCGCTCTTTTATTATCAGCTGTCAGTCAGCTCCTGCTCTTTTTTCCTAGTCATTGCGTCTTGTCATTGTGTGCAGTGTAAATCCAGACAATCGGATACGAGTCACTTTTAAAAGATGATGTAAGCGGGTCATCAAAAAAATCACACACAGTCACAAAATCGGAATTGACCATCAAGATCTGCAGTGTAAATGCGGCCTTATTATAGTTCTTGTTCATGTTTGTTATTGTTAGTTAATGAAAACACAGTTGTTCATTGTTCGTTCACTGTTGTTAATAATGCATTAGTAAATGCTGAACTATGATTAATAAATGCTGTACAAGTATTGTTCATACTTAATTCATCTTAGTAAATACATTAATTAATGGATCCTTATTGTAAAGTGTGACCATTTTATTTATATAAATACTTTTAAATGTTTTATGTATTATATTTTATTCATTTAATTCTTTATTTAATTCTTTTTTCTACCTTTTTTGACAAAGGTCTCTAAAGTCTAATTTTTTCAAATCTCTTGTGAACTTATGGACAGTGTGTGTGATTTTATTTGTCTTTCCTTTTTATCTACTTTATCCTACATATGTTATTTATTAGAGGTTAAACTTGTACATGTGTTCTGGTATTTCTTCAAAACATCAAACCATTTGAAAACAAAAATCTTCTCTAGATCTGTTTTTAACACTTTCCCTCACAGTTTCCCTCACATACTTAGACTATCATTCTTTTTTTTTTCGTCTCCACTTCCTCCTGGTTGTCTTCCTCTCCTCTTTCAGATGAATGATGCTATGGGTTTGGAGCTGCCCTGGGTGTACTTTGTGAGTTTGGTGATCTTCGGCTCTTTCTTCGTCTTGAACCTGGTTCTGGGTGTGTTGAGCGGGTGAGCAGCTCTTCTTTTCTCTTCTCTGCAGTTCCTGATCTCTGGTCTTTTTATTTCTCTCTCTCTGTCTCTCTCTCTTGCAAACTGAACTCTGTGCCTGGAGTTTTTGCTGAAGCTGAATGTAGTCACTTTTGCCGGTTAACCGTCCTGTTTGGACCCCTGTAGGTGAATGACGCCATTGGCTGGGAGACGCCGTGGATCTACTTTGTTAGTCTGATCATTCTGGGCTCGTTTTTTGTGTTGAATCTTGTTCTGGGTGTACTGAGTGGGTAAGAGAAGAAGAATCTCTGTGTGCTGTGGAGACTGCCGTGTTTTTTTTAAAATGTAATTTCTCTCAACATCTGATCTAAAGTTATTTCTGCATGGAGCTGAGCATGAAGTTTGATAGATCATGGACAGTCATGGACATTGCAAACTAATCCAGCTTTTTTTCAAGACTAGGGTCGACTCTGGTAAAATGGGCAAAAGCAAACAAAATTATATCAATTTCCAAGCAATAATAATATTTATAATAATAATAATTATTATTATTATTTTCATTCATTCATTCATTGATTCATTCATTAATTCTTTTTCTTTTCGGCTTAGTCCCATTATTAATCTGGGGTCGCCACAGCGGAATGAACCGCCAACTTATTCAGCATATATTTTACGCAGCGGATGGCCTTCCAGCTGCAACCCATCACTACGGCAATTTTTTTAGCTTACCCAATTAGCTTAATTAGCTTTTTAGCTTACCCTATAGCGCATGTCTTTGGACTGTGGGGGAAACTGGAGCACCTGGAGGAAACCCACGCCAACACGGGGAGACAATGCAAACTCCACACAGAAATGCCAACTGACCCAGCCGGGACTCGAACCAGCGACCTTCCTGCTGTGAGGCGACAGTGCTACCCACTGAGCCACCGTGTCGCCCTATTATTCATTCATTCATTCATTTTCTTTTCGGCTTAGTCCCTTTATTAATCTGGGGTCGCCACAGCGGAATGAACCGCCAACTTATCCAGCATATGTTTTACGCAGCGGATGCCCTTCCAGCTGCAACCCATCACTGGGAAACATCCATACACACCCATTCACATTTTTTATATTTTATAATTAAATGATCAAATTGCAGGGCGACGCGATGGCGCAGTGGGTAGCGCTCTCGCCTCACAGCAAGAAGGTCGCTGGTTCGAGCCTCAGCTGGGTCAGTTGGCATTTCTGTGTGGAGTTTGCATGTTCTCCCCGTGTTCGCGTGGGTTTCCTCCAGGTGCTCCGGTTTCTCCCACAAGTCCAAAGACATGTGGTATAGGTGAATTGGGTAAGCTAAATTGTCCGTAGTGTATATGTGTGAATAAAAATGTATGGGTGTTTCCCAGTGATGGGTTGCAGCTGGAAGGGCATCCGCTGTGTAAAACATATGCTGGATAAGTTGGTGGTTCATTCCGCTGTGGCGACCCCTGATTAATAAAGGGACTAAGCTGAAAAGAAAATGAATGAATGAATAAATGATCAAATTGCTAATAATTTGTGTACTTAGTATACTGAAAACACTAAGACCTAAGAGTGATGAACTTACTGACCAGTTTAAATCATCCTAATCTGTCATATTTCCTAGCATACTTGTTTAATAAACGTTCAAGTTTTAGCTGTTCATCCATTGTAGCCATGCTTTTTTTACTTTCCACACCAGTTTAACCTCTTTATGCCTGTATTACATTATAATTATTACCTTTAAGACAAAAAACGAATATCGGGCCAATATTAAATATGCCATACACTCAAAAAATGTTTGCTGTTTGTTCAAACTATTTATTTAAAATGAGCTAAAACAACACAATTCTTGAGTTTTTTGGGGGGACAACTTAATTGTTTTATGTTCAATCCACTTAAATTTGTAAAAACTAATAAGTTACCTTAATTCCTTTATGTTGTCCCAACACAAATCGATTGTGTGGAACCCAGCATTTTTTACAGTGTATGTCAAATGGATCTTTTATAGTCAAATTTGTTGAAGTTATTTTCAAATTTCGAATGAAAGAAATTTAGATTCGTCGCAAACTTGCAATGTTTCAAATCCATCTGCTTGCAGTGTCTGCTATCCTTTTTTCTATGACTGTATACTGCTAGATGTTTTTTTTTTATAGGTTTCAGGTGTTTTCTGAAGTGTTGTGTGCTGTGAAATGATCCTCATGTCTGCCAGGTTGAATCATTCTGAGCTGATGACATTATTAAACAGAGTCATTGCAAGGTCAGAATGAAAGACTATGAGAGCGGATGTGATTCAGACCGAGCAAAGTCAAGGAAGAGAAAGAGAATTGTTCAGACTGAAGGACAATGTCTAGGGCAAAACCAGAGGAATGATGAGAATTCAACAGATCCTTTGTTGTGGTTAATGCATTACAAGTAATGTAATATTGTTAATATACATAAGTTGCTGAAATAAAATTAATGTAGTCACGTTGAATCCCGCATTCAATGAGAACGCCCTCCCTATAAGAAAAGACAGAAACCAAGATAGCAGAGCCGTACATTTTTGTGATGGAAGTATTCTCATTATTCTGAACTCATGGAAGAAAAGGGAAAAGGGCATTGTCTCAATGGACAATGATTTTACTTCACTAATAAGACAAAAAGTACAAAAGTAGCAAACACATTTCTTTAAACTTTCATTAATCTGTATATACGACATGTATAGCTCTGGTCTTAGCAAGGTCTCAGAAGTTAACATTATCCTAAATTATTTTTTATGTGTTTAAAAAAAATAAATGTAAGTAAATAAAAGTTATACAGTGCGTTGTTAATTGCAGAGCTCATCTATTTAAAAAAAAAAAAAAGGCTTGATCTCTAAAAGCCTTAGCCATGTAAGAAAAAGTAATGCAAAAGTATCTCAGAAGTAATGTAACGCATTACTTACCATAAAAAGTAACTAGTTTTAATATTGAAGTAACTCAATATTGCAGTGCATTACTTTCTAGATTAACATTCCCTAACACTGAACAGATGTATCAAATCTGTCATCGGCATTATTTATCAATTTGACGCTTAAATAGACTGACTGTTATTCAAAAGTTTGGGTTGGTACCACAATTTTTATAATGTTATAAGTCACGCCAGAACTGCATTTATTTAATAAAAAAAATTGCAAAAATAAAATTAGTACTGTTGTAAAAACCAATTAACATTTGAAAAAAGTCCAATTTTGAACTTATTTTTATTAAAGAATACAACATTGCATAAAGTACAATACAGTGTAAAAGTTTTGTTTTTTTTGCATGTTAGTCCATCAATTTCTAGCTACCATAATGGTGTAAATACATGTAGAGAACAAAAAAACATTGTTAGGACATAAAAAAAAGAAATAAAATTATAATAATAAATAAGTTAATATTATTCATTCATTCATTTTCTTTTCGGCTTAGTCCCTTTATTAATCTGGGGTCGCCACAGAGGAATGAACCGCCAACTTATCCAGCATATGTTTTACGCAGCGGATGCCCTTCCAGCTGCAACCCATCACTGGGAAACACCCATACACTCTCATTCACACACATACACTACGGACAATTTAGCTTACCCAATTCACCTATACAGCATGTCTTTGGACTTGTGGGGGAAACTGGAGCACCCGGAGGAAACCCATGTGAACATGGGGAGAACATGCAAACTCCACACAGTAATGCCAACTGACCCAGCCGAGGCTCGAACCAGTGAACTTCTTGCTGTGAGGCAACAGCGCTACACACTGCGCCACTGTGTCGCCCCTAAGTTAATAATAATAATTTATAAATTAAATTAGTTAGTTAATAAATAAATAAAAATAATAATATTAATAATTTTAAAAAAGAATGAAAAAGGGGACAATAAGATGGATAAAGTGGAGAGAAAGGAGTGACCTTGATCATAACAGTATGGCTTGTTATTGAAAAATTAAATTCATGACAGGAGACCGTCTCTTTAGAAAAAAAGTCCAATTTTAAATGCAATTTAAAGTTTAATTTATTTTTGTGATTTAAAGCTGAATTTTTGGAAACATGATCTTGTAAATCATTCAAATATGTAGATTTGAAGGAACGTTCCACTTTTTTTTTTTTGATAATAAGCTAATTTTACAACTCCCCTAGAGTTAAACAGTTGAGCTTTACCATTTTTCAATCCATTCAGCTGATCTCCAGGTCTGTTGGCAGCTGTTTAGCTTAGCTTAGCATAGATCAATAAGTCAGATTAGACCATTAGCATCTCCTCGAAAATGACCAAAGCATTTTGATAACTTTCGTATTTAAAGCTTTACTCTTCTGTAGTTACATCATGTACTGAGACTGACGTAAAATGAAAAGTTGCTACTTTCTTAAAAAAGACACCATATGACACCATATCTTGTGGGTCTGACATGAGAAACGAAGAGATAAGAAAGATGCAGGAAGGGCAGATGGAGGAGAGGAAGGAGAACTGATCCAGACACATGACTCGCTTCAATACCGTTATTTAGATTTTTTTTTACATCAGAAAGACAACTAGATATCACTGATATTCATCCTTTGCTCCTTCATTTCCTTCAGAGGGGGGACACTGACATTCTGACCCCCTTCCAAAGGGTGAAATTAATCTCCTTCTTGTGTCCGTAAGTCCTACAAGATTTCCTTGAGCTGCAGGGTTATTAAATTCCTCCACGAGAGATGCAGACGCCGTGCCTATGGTGCAACATATACAATTTGCAGATTGAGCAACCTTCTGAAATTAGGTTTGGTTTCCATTTTTGTGCTTCTGCCATTTTATTAGGAACGCCACACACATCGTGTGACCTTTCAGGCGCCTTTGTGTGTGAGATTTCTCCTAGTCCTTTGTGGGCAAGCATGCACTCTGCTGGCAGGACACTGAAGCATTTACACAAGGTTTAGCTATATGTGGAAATAATGAGCATATGCAGTTGAAGTCAGAATTATTAGCCTTCCTGAATTATTAGCCCCCCTGTATATTCCCCCTGATTTCTTTTAGCATTTCTGTGTGGAGTTTGCATGTTCTCCCCGTGTTTACGTGGGTTTCCTCCGGGTGCTCCGGTTTCCCCCACAGTCCAAAAACATGTGGTATAGGTGAATTGGATAGGCTAAATTGTCCGTAGTGTATGTGTGTGAATGATTGTGTATGGATGTTTCCCAGTGATGGGTTGCAGCTGGAAGGGCATCCGCTGCGTAAAACATATGCTGGATAAGTTGACGGTTCATTCTGCTGTGGCGACCCCTGATTAATAAAGGGACTAAGCCGAAAAGAAAATGAATGAATGAATGAATGATTTCTTTTATCTTTGCCATGATGACAGTACATCATATTTTACTGCATATTTTTCAAGATACTTGTATTCAGCTTAAAGTGAGATTTAAAGGCTTAACTAGGTTAATTAGGCATGTTAGGGTAATTAGGCAAGCCATTGTATAATTGTATAATGTTCTGTAGACAATTGAAAAAAATATTGCTTAAGAGGGCTAATAATATTGACCTTAAAATGGTTTTTAAAAAAATTAAAAACTGCTTTTATTCTAGCCAAAATAAAACAAATAAGACTTTCTCCAGAAGGAAAAATATTATAGGAAATACTGTGAAAAATTCATTGCTCTGTTAAACATCATTTGGGAAATATTTGAAAAAGAAAAACAAACTCACAAGAGAGCTAATCATTTTGACTTCAACTGTGCAGTATGAACTTTTGAATGAATGAATTTTTATAGTTAGCTACTTATGGATTACTATTATAATATGCTTAATTACTATTAATATAATGCTTATATTAATTTAATGCGTTTGTTACAGATTTGAATGATAAATATATTTTTGTGGATTGTTTAGAAAAGAAGTGTGGTTGCTTTTGTAAGTTATTGTGCTTACAAAAAGTTTGCCTAGTAGACAATAAATTAACATTTGAATATAATTCACAAAGATTAAATAAACAAAAACAAAACCCTATCTGAGTCAGTAACCACCTACACTGTAAAATGCAATTAGTTACTTTACTTAAAAAAGTGAGTAAATCTGTTGGAATTGTTGGAAATTGAAACTGTTAACTTACTTTTTTATAATTATTAGTGCTGGGCAAAGATTAATCGCATACGAAATAAAAGTTAGTTTTTTGTGAGTGTATTATTGTATATATTTATTATGTATATGTAATAGACACACATATATAAAAACAAAACTATACAAAAATTTTTTTTGCATAGATATTTAAATGTATAGATTATTTGTATACCTGTACATATATATTTTTATATCTAAATATAAATGAAAATTTTCTCAAATATATGCATGCATGTGTGTATTTATATGAACAGAACAAAAAGATACACAGTACACACACATATATTGTCAAAAATCTTTTATTTTGGATGCGATTAATTGTGATTAATCTTTGCCCAGCACTAATAATTATGCATATAGTTCATTTACTTAAAAAAATGAGTAAACCTTATTATTGCCTTAAAATGATTAAGTAAAATCACTTTTTACAGTTTAGTCAAGTCAAGTTGAGCTTTATTGTCATTCATGTGTGGACATACAGAGGAACGAAATGCCATGTCTTGCAGGACAACGGTGCTACATGGATTAATCATAAATACAAACACAACACTGGACGTAAAAGCTATTATAAAAAACCTATGCATAACTAACATATACTATAAAATAAAATAAAATACTTAAACTATACACATAAGACAGGCTATACAAGTACTTTTACATGAGACTGAACAATGTTGTGCAGGAAATTGTGCAAAAGAGGTATTTAAGGTTTAATATTGTGCAAGAGGTATTTAAGGTTGAAGCAAGCCGTGCAACATGATTGTGGTACACTTATAGTAAACATCGCTTTCCTTATTGAGTCCTTGAAAGATGGAGTTTAGATAAAGTGTCAGGTGCATAAGAGAAAAGAGTGTTTCTACAGGTGGTTTGTCAAGCCCACTCACCGGAATGAAGCACAATTTGAAAGCCATGTATTTAATAATTGCCCCCACACACTTTTAATATTTCATATTTTTATACAGTAGTCAACATTTGAAGTGGATCAAAATCTTTCATCAAAGGTGTCCTAAAACTATGAAACATGCATTCTTGTCTCCGTTTTTGAAATTTTGAAAAACATTTTTGATCCACTTCAAATGTTGACTACTGTATATAATTGGGTGTGATGAACTAACATTTTTGAAGGTCACTGTATTTTTGGATCAGTATAAGCTTGCTAAAGGTAAAATCCTGTTTTTCTGAACCCCAGAGAGTTCTCTAAAGAGCGAGAGAAGGCGAAGGCTCGTGGAGATTTCCAGAAGCTTCGAGAGAAACAGCAGCTGGAGGAAGATCTGAAAGGTTATCTGGACTGGATCACGCAGGCTGAAGACATCGACCCTGAGAACGAGGAGGAAGAGGAGGAAAGCAAACGCAACCGTGAGTCCCTGAATATCCTCACAGCGCTGTCAGCTTTCGCTCAATTAATAGAGATCACACTTTACATGTCATCTGATCTCACTTCATGCTGGAACATAACTGCATATTAGCACTTTTGTGATTTATGTTATAGTTAATGATATGAGTGTTGTGAAACTGCTTGTTCATCAAAACTAACCTAAATGTATAGGTGCGTCCCAAATCGCATACTTATACACTATTCTATGCCATTTTGTAGTATAAATAGTGTAAGTAGTGCGTTCACACTGAAAACTCTAAAAAGAATAAGTGCACTTTAAATACCCGGATGATTCACTTCTTCAACGGTTAAAAGAAGTGTGGTTACGTAGCCACACTTTGCTTACGTAGCGGGCGGAGCTTTCGGGCACTGATGTTGGGTTGTTGCTAGATCAGATACGGTTGCGTCTGGAAGTTGATGAGAATTGATTATGTTAATTATTAAATTTCCCATTAATTGTATTTTTTTAACGTCTACCCCTACCCCAACCCTAAACCCAACCGTCACAGTAATGTAAAAACAGTAGTTGTACCGAGTATTATTGATGTTATTTATTAAATTACCCAATAAATTGTATTTTATTAACATCTACCCCTACCCCAACCCTAAACCCAACCATCTCAGTACTGTACAAATATTAATCATTGTTATACAGCGTCACAAAAATGATGCTATATTAGTGTGTGTATCTGCAGCTGTATCCTATTTAGACTTTACCCTGATGTTGGATTACTTTATTTACTTTGGATTGTGAAAGCAAAATTCTCCTACGAGAGTGATTATAGCGCCTCCCGATGGTGAATGCGGTTGTACTCATGGCAGGTATTGTATGGTAGTTTAGTCATTTATTTCACAAATTTAAACGCCATCAGGGAAACACTTTGAATTTCCACTTAGTAAAAAAACCATTAGTGTTTCATTTGGGATGACACTACATACATATACTATGCTGTTGAGTGTGTAAGTGCATAAGTATATAGTGCATAGTGTATAGTGTGCCATTTGGGACCCAGCATGTCATTGAAATGCATACTATTAACCTCAAATGCTCATTCTGCCCTTATTTAGGGGAAAAGCAAAGAGTTGTTTTTAGTCAGGTTATAACATTTAACAAAAAATTGTATTTTAGTTCATGAATTTCAATTAAATTTGAGTAGAGTAACAAATTGGATACGTTTGATGAATTTGAATATGATTTTAAGGAAATAAAATCATGTAATGTTTTCCAGAAACATTACATACACTTAAAGTCTGTTAAAAAAACTAATCTTAATATAAATGAATTTGGACTTAATTATTTTTAGATGTGTTTTACCCATGATCATTCATTGTGTTGTGTTTTAAAGGGGAAAAAAGCTGTACTGGTAATTTACTGTCAGAACATCATCCTTTTTTTTTTTTTCAGATTTGTATGTAGTTTAGAAAAATGTCAAGGATTTAATTGGCATAATTAGTCAAATGATTTATTTATATTTTGTTAAATTGATGAAATTGGTTCAGTGTACTTCTGAATTGCAGTTTCAAAAAAAAAAATTCTAGTCACAAAATAAAATTTCACAATTTAACAAATTGAATAAATGTAATGAATTTAAATATGATTTTAAGGGGGAAAAAAAACAAAATTTGCAATACTTTTCACTTTTCACTAAAGAAAAATCTGTTAAAAATAACCTTAATATGAATGAATTTGTACATAATTATTTTAGATGTGGTTTACCAATATATTTAATCATACATTGTGTTGTGTTTTAAAGGTAAAGGAAATGTAAAAAAAAAAAAAAAAAGCTGTACTGATAACTTACTGTCAGAACATCATCCGTTTTTACAAATTTTTATACAGTTTACAAAAATGTCAAGGATTCAATTCGCATAATTATTTAAATTATTTATTTATATTTTGTTAAATTGATGAAATTGGTTCAGTGTTCCTGCAAATTACAGTTTTCAGACTGGTCATGGCTAAGGTTGATATTCCAGCACAATCAAAGCTTTAGCATTTTTTGCAGCAGCCGCAACAGAGCTGTCTTTAATTGGCTCGTCATGCTCATCAAAGTGAAGCGTGACACAGAACAGACGTCAGCAAACCCAAAACAGCTGCCTCTGGTGTATTTTTGATGAAATAGTTGAAGAGCAGTCAACATGCGCTGACACCAAGAGTGCTGTCTCTGTCGCTGAGACGCAGATTTGTCAATCAAAGTCAAACATATCCAGGTCAGGTGGTTCAGTACAGTTCTGGAGCTGGATGTTGTATTCATGTATTGTTTTGAAGTGACATTAAAGTGCCTCTATTGTGCTGTTCTAAAGGATCCTATCCTGTTTTGTAAGTTTTAAACAATAGGTTTACTTTCATTTAACCCTTGTGTGCTTTTGGGGATGTTTTCATCCACTCTGGGGTGATTTTGAGTCTTCATTTGGCCACAATTTTCTCTGTGTTTCAGCAAATGGATTGATTTTTGGTGACAAATCCTATTTTGACACATATTTTGGGACAATGCTTTGAAAATTTTCAAAAACTCAACAATACATTCTGGGCAAATTTACTACCCTTTCATTATGTTGGTAGCGGTTTTTGCCCCATTGACTTCCATTATAACCATTATAACCATTTTTAGATTGCAAAGACATGACACCATATTATTATGTTTTCTTGATTGTTGGTGGTTTTCCCTGTTGGGAAGAGGTGAAACTTGTCATTTTTGCTGCTGAACATTAGGTACAGTGCAAAAGCTTAGTTTCAGAGTTTTATATTGAGTTATATGGAGTATAGTGCGTGTGTGTGTGTGAGAGAGAGAGAGACCTTTGCGCACTTACCTTGATATGTCTAAGAAAATCAAAATAAGCAGATCAGCTCTCAGAACATGCATAGTAAACATAGCACATGCATGCACACTATAATTAGTTTTTATACTCCATAAAACTCCATAACAACCAGACCCTTTTTTGTACAGGCCTATCTAAAGGGTTAATGCTGACCACTGATGATCAACAGTAAACCTCTTCCTAACAGAGAACACCACCAACAGTCAAGAATGCATGATTATTTGCTGTCAAGGCTTTGCAATCAAAAAATTTCATTATAATGGAAGTGAATGGGTCAAAAACAGCCACCAACATAACAAAAGCGTAGTCATATTGAACAGTACACAAGGGTTAAGTCAAAAAAGGTCATCATTTATTTAGTAATATACATCGCAGCAGCTGCTTTTTTCTCAGTGTGTCTGAAATGTTTTGTTTAAGGACCTAGTGAACTCCTTTCCGACAGCATACTCTACTCTGATTGGTCAGATGATCTGTTGTGATTGGTTTACTGCTGGCAGAGTGTGTCTTAAGCCAAACACTCGTTACCAAATTGGATTTTTAGCTCCATTCAGAATCGATGCTTTCTTTTGGGAGACATTTATTGTGCACTTTAATCTTTGAATGTTGTCAAGCTTATTTATGTCCTATATAACTATATAATAGGGTATATGCACAAGGACTCTTAATTTTCAGTAACCCTGCCAAACCGCTTCCGGTGAACTGTCATGCAGTTATAAATCACACCATTTAAGGTCTGTTTTCATTAAAAATCAATGATCTTCACTGCCTGATTGATATATGATATAAAGCGGGTCTCAGACTGTACAAGAAGCACTGCATTAAATTCCTTTGTTGCCTGCCATGTCTCTAAAATATGAAAATTTATTCTACCTCTGTATTTTCAATAGAGTTTCTGCACTCTCCTGCTGCTCCTGATGGCGACTGTGTTTAAACGGCTTTTCATCTTGTTTTAAGCTTGAACAACTGAATGAATGCTTAAGTCTGTTTAACTAACTATATTTTAATTACATTACAACATCGATGCTGTAAAAGGAACTGAAAATAGTCACATTTAACCTTTCACCAGAAGTTTATCTATGGGTGAAAAAACACTAGCTGTGCATATACCCTATTGTTTTATTGCACACTATATGAAAGGTAATATCTGAAAAAAGGACAGTTGGAGCACTTTAGTAGTCACTATGGCTAGTATCTGCTGAATGTGAGGAGTTTGCTCAGAAGTGGAGAAACTGAGCAAAATAAGGCATAATCCTAATCCCTTTTATATAAGCAGTACACATGATTCTGAGCGGTTAGAGCCGCAGTTACAATACGGCGGATTTCAACTTCCTCTGTCACTGGAGCTCTTTGACTGACCTCGGTTCAGTGAGAGGACGGTCAGGCTAGATTAGCTGGCTGGGTTCTGAAAGGTTTTTCTTTTTTCTTTTTTTTTTCTTTGATTGATACGGAGCCACAAAAGTCAGTTGTCTGGAAGGCTTAGCATTTATGCTGAACTTCTCCTGCAAGTGGAAAGTCAAGCTGAATTGTGTTTCCGCAGAATGCTGTATCATTTCCCTGTGAATATATTTTCATTTGCAGGTAAATGTTTTTATTAGAATAGTTATATTACTGAATTATGATCTTTTATTACATTATTATTATTATTATTAATAATAATAATAATAATAATAATGTTTTCTCCATTAAGTTTAATATAAATAGATATATTATATGGTTTCAAAGTAAAACTTGCTTTAAATGGGATAAAGAATATGTAGACATACGGTATTTTAAGTAAAAACTTAAAATGTGGAAAAAAAATCCATAAAAGAGGCTGAACTTTTTTCATTAATTTACTTTAAGTGCTACAGTAGTTAAATAAATTTGCATCAATTGTTAGTAAAAAAAAAACCCATAAATTTTACGTACTTGTTTACATACTTATTAATTTATTTTGACTTGTTTTAAAAGTTATTCTAAAAAAAATAGATTTTTATTCTGAAAAATGAGAAAGTTACTGAATAATTTTTTAGTTAGTCAATACAGCATGATAACATAAAAAATTACTGCTTAAATAGCACAAATCACATTGGAAAGAATCATACAAGTACTGTCATTTTACTGGCATGCCGTGTATGTGTTTTATTGCTAATGATTTTTGATACATTGAATGTGCAGTTCCATCTTAGTATTGACTCATTCACCACTTTTGCAATATCAAAACAAAGTAGACGTTTTTTTTCAGTTTAGTGATTATTGAAGGTCATACTGCAAGTTTAATTTGCCTCATTTTATTTACATTTGTTCAGAACAATAGTCAATCACCGTGTTTACGAACTGAATTTTGTTTTTAGATAAAAACTTTTTTTTTTTATGAAATCAATATATTTAGTGGCCACTGAGAAGTTGTCAGCTTGATATCACGCACATGCCAACAGACCACCTTCACCTTTCAAATCTCAACTTTTGGACCCTTACTACGTTCCTACCGAATGTTTTCATTAAATTCATCGCACCGTGATCCTATTAACCTGCTCTCGCTCACTGATAACTAACTACCCATCATCCTTTGCTCCCGTCCAGCTGATCAGTTGCCTCAATGTTGATGTTGTTGTTGTTGTTGTTGTTTTATTGTGGTTAATTGTTGTGTTGGTGCTGTTCTTGTTCCTGTGCATTTAACCTGTGTGGATGTGGCTACTCGTTCTCACCCGTGACCATGCTGCGGTGCTGTGCTGTGCTGATGTGTAAATCATGCATGGGCTTTGGGTGCATGGGAAATGAAGGGGTTACACTGGCCAGCCTCATGGAGAAGAAGAAGAAAGGGTTTGGCTGGTTCAGCCAGTCCTCTGACACTCATGGTAAATCTCCCTCCCATCCTTCTGTCCCTTTTCACTTTAAAGTCTGATTATTGGATGATATTCGTAAAGATGAATGTTACAAGTCTTACACGGTGTTCTAACCAGATGTGATGCAATAAAAGCAACCTTTTAATAAGTTTGTTTTAGTAAACTGTGATAGCAATTCACAATGAGCTACAAGGGATACTGTTAAAGAAATTAACTTTTTTTTTGCGACATTGTGTCTTGAATTCATTCTGAAAACGTAGCCCTATATACATTTCTGGAGATCACAAATTATGTTTCATCTTTAAAACGAACGCTACGGGGCGGTATGACGCCATTCCTTTTCGCGCTTACCAGCTGACCGCTTACCTCCGTATGGATGGCTTTCCTGCTATTACCAGTTTGTCCAGTTAACTCGCCATGTACATTGGGGAACTTGAGACGCAGAGAGGAGTTGACCTCGGCGACGGGGTTCGAGCCTGGCGAAGAACGGTTCCAGAAAGCGGGCAAGACAAAAACAGAAGCCAAAAAGTAAAATAAACAAGTAAATAACATGGTGAGAATGTGGTAAAATCTGAAAATGTGGTAAAAATCAGGCGAGGGCTTTTCTTTTCTGGATTGCTTTTTAAAACTGTCGGTTGGGTTTAGGGAAGGAGGAGGGTGGGTCAGTCGATCGGTCTGGTGGATTTACGCGAGAAGAGCAGGCGTGAATGGCACTCACGAGAGAAATTTGAGATCTCAATAAGCGTACACAGCGACCTCTGGTGGATTCGCGAAAACAAAAACAGGGAGAAAAAAAAACGTACCTCCTGGGAAATATTTGCCGCTCTCCAGAAATGTATATAGGGGTACGTTTTCAGAATGATCCTGGGTTGCTTGAAGAACAGGATACATATGAGGGCTGGAAAGTTTCTTTTTCTGATTTTGCCGATTATTTAAATGTTTTGTTGTATTTTTTTAATGAGAAGTTTTGTGTTTTATAAAGCATAGCACAAAATTGAAGAATGGTATTTTTCAGAACAGGTGAAAAAAGTATTGTTAAGATATTTAGATACGTGCACTTACAGGTTATTTCTTCAATGTAACTTGCTTGTGAAGTTTAATATACAGATGTTTCCTCTGTAAAAAAGTTATGATGGCAAAATGTTATTTTATTAATTTATTATTATTATTATTATTGTATTTTTTTTTCTGTATTTAATTTTTTTTTTTAAATTTTCCCCCTCATATGTAAGGAGTTTAATTGTTGAGGAATAGATTGTCTTGTAAAAAAAAAAAGTTTTAAAAATCATAAATTTTCAAAAAAAGAAGAATTATAGCGCACATTCAGTTTAATGAAAAAAAAAACAGGATGTGTTTATGACAAGTTTGTACAATATTTGTCTTCATCTAGCATTTTGTGCATCTTTTCTGCAAAGAACTGGTCATCTGTAACCTAGTCATCTGTAACTAGTCATACCCTTTAACCAAAGGGTGCTACTTGAATCTGGTGTTTTTATGTAAACAGTTTTAAATGACATCAAAATCATGAATCCATCAAATGATTTTATTGATTTTGTGCTTTATTGTAAAAAGAAATATATGAATATTTGAATCATGAGTTTTTTGTGTTTTATAGCTGTGTCACATCTGGTGTGGACATATTGTTTGCTGCTGGAATCTTATTGTATATCATGTCTGTTTAGGACACAGTGTTATACATTTGTTTTTTGTTAGGCATGACACAAATGTAAAAAATCAGTAAAAGCTAGCAATATCATTTATAAAATAACTGCTGAGTGCACAAATATTATGATGGTGAATTAATTTATTTTGTGATTTAGTTATATTATTAATTGATTGTATTTAGCATGCAACTGCTTACTATATATACAGCGGGGAAAATAAGTATTGAACACGTCACCATTTTTCTCAGAAAACATATTTCTAAAGGTGCCGTTGACTGGAAATTTTCCTCTGATGTTGGTAACAACCAAAGAAATCCATATATGCAAAGAAAACAAATCTAATTAGTTTACAAATTAAGTTATGCATAATAAAATGAAATGGTGCAGGGAAAAAGTATTGACACATGAAGAAAGGGAGGTGTAGAAAGGCAGCGAAAGACCAGACAGCAGCTGAAATCTCTCAGTAGTTCTTCATCAACCCTCTGCCCTTCGTCAGTGTAAATAAGTATTAGCTGCTTTAGTCCAACATCTGCATTAGCAGGATGATGAAGATGAAACCAGGGTGGACATTACAGCAAGACAATGATCCAAAACTCTCAAATGCTTTCAGAGAAAGAAAATCAAGCTTTAGAATGGCCCAGCCAATCACCTGACTTGAATCCTATAGAAAATACAAAATAAATATCAGATTTAATAGACGAGACTCACAGAACCATCAAGATTTTGACACTGTTGAAGTCTGTGAAAAACTCACACCTGAGCAATTCATGTGACTTCATTCTCCATATGAGAGGTGTCTTTAAGCTGCCATCACCAAAAAAGCCTTTTATATAAAGTATTAAATAAGTTTTAGTAGTTCATTCTCCTTGTGTCATTTAATTGTTATTACACAGAACTCATTTTTCAGATTTTTTTTTTTTGTTGTTTTATTTTTATGTTTGTATTGTTTGGGTTTTTACCAAAATCTGGCTCAATTCCATGTCAGCAGCTCCCTTAAAAATATTATTCCCAGGAAAAAACATGACGTGTTCAATACTTCTTTCCCCGCTGTACTACTAGTTCTAAATGACTCAATATATGCACAAATTCCCCATTTTTGGCCAGTATGTTTTTATCTGTGTGATGTTTTATGTGGAAGCTGTAGTGTGTGAATGCACTGCTAATTCCTTCTCGTGCTACTTGTGCTGTGCAGATGTGTGCGTTTTCCTTCTCTATGCTCTCTGTGCCCATCAGTTTCTATTTAACATTAGTGTTATCAGACTCCTCGCTTGCCCGTTTCCTCCTTCCTGTACTAATTTGGTCCTCTCATTTATCATTCTCTCCAAATCAGAGTGAGTCAGAGATCAGATCCGACAGGAGTGGGAGTGCAGCGTCTCTCCAACTTAAAAATCCCACTTTAAAACAGTGACAGCGAGTTTCGAACACAGAAATGAGGTTAAACCCAGATCACCAAGCTTGTGGTCAGCAGTTTATAGAGCAGTCACAAAAAATTCTGATCACACTCGCTTATTACCGTCTTTGGACGTGTCAGAATTTATGCATATATCCTGAGGGGAATGCGAGGGCTGAGCGGGACAGATATTTTGTACTTGTGCCCTCAAGTGGCCTGTTGTTTTTTTCCATTAGTGAACTCATGATCAAATGCTCTGCCTTCAATTTGATTACATTGTCACAGTATGGAAGTGTATATCTTCTGTGGGGAAAAAACAAAAACTTGTGAGTTCATATCTCATAATTTTACAGAAAAATTGTGAGGTAATTCTTCGTTTTTTAAATTGTTTTATGCAAATTTGCTAGAAATGAGGTTTAAATTCTGGGGCGGCACAGTGGCTCAGTGGTTAGCACTGTCGCCTCACCACAAGAAGGTCGCTGGTTCGATTCCAGCCTGGGCCAGTTGGCATTTCTGTGGGTTTTCTCCGGGTGCTCCGGTTTCCTCCACAGTCCAAAGACATGCACTGCAGGTGAATTGGATGAACTAAATTGCTCATAGTGTATGAGTGTCTGTGGGTGTTTCCCAATACTGGGTTGCGGCTAGATGGGCATCCGCTGTGTAAAACATAGTTCATTCCGCTGTGGCGACCCCTGATAAATAAGGGACTAAGCCGAAGGAAAATTTAATTCTAAGGGAAAAAAATGTCAGAATTGTGAGATACAAACTATGAATTGCAAGAAATAAACAACTGTGAGATTTTTTTTGCAGACTAGTAATCTTGAGTAATAAAGTATCAATTCTGAGGGGAAAACCTGAATTAGGAGATATAAACTTTGAATTCCAAATAGTACAGTAACACTGAAAAAAATGCTGGGTTCCACACAATCAATTTGTATTGGGATAACATATAGGAATTGAGTTAACTTATTCGTTTTTGCAAATTTAAGTGAATTGAACATAAAACAATTATGTCGTCCCAAAAAACACTCAAGAATTGTGTTTCAGCTCATTTTATCATTTTAAATAGGTAGTTTGAAAAAAACAGCAAATATATTTTTTGTGTGTGTAATTTCTGAGGGAAAACATGTTTTTATTATAATGGCACACTTTTTTAACGTTCTCTTTAGTAAATTTTTTTACATCAGTACAAATGATAACTTTTACATATGTATATATATTTTTTCCTTTTAAACAAGTTGTAACATCATGTTAATATTATATGTAAAAGAGAACAAAAAAAATACAGAGAAAAGAGGGGGGAAGAGGAAAAAGAAAAATTGAGGGGGATTTAAGGTGTTTCTACTAGGGTTCAATCACTGCTCTCTTGTTAAAATACTCAATAAATGGATTCCATATTACATAGAAATTCTTGGTTTTATTTTTGAGGGAAAGTCTGAGCTTCTCAAGTTGCAGGCAGGACATGACATTTTTTATCAGTGTGGAGCAGCGGGGAGGATCTTTTCGTTTCCAATTTAGTAAAATCAATCTGTGTGCCAAAAGGGTTATAAATCTAATCACTGTACTTAGATTTTTAGATATTTCTGCATAATCACTGACACCAAATATAGCTAAAATAGGCCCGGGTATATTTGTTTTCCCACCACTTCTGATATTCACTGAAAAAACCAAAATCCAATAATTAACAATTTTAGATAATGGCACACTTTTAAACTACTTTGAAAAATGAATTAGCCATATTCAAAATAGTTTTTTTATAAATTAACAATGGAATAAGAAATTATTCCTAGTAGATTTAAATTTATATAGTTTTTCATAATTGTTTTACAAAATGTGTACTCAAAAATGAGCTGAAACTACCTAATTCTTGAGATTTTTTTGGGGACAACTTAATTATTTTACGTTTAATCCACTGAATTGTTAACAGTTAACTTAATCTATTTGTGTTGGGACAACATGAATGAATTGTGTGGAACCCTGCATTTTTTTAACAGCGTCTACCGTATATATATATATAAATAGTTTTAATTTTGATAGCATGATTTAATAAAGGCAGAAATTAATTAGAACAATTAATTGTAAAACTTTTTTTCGTTGTCTATATTGTATTAATTGTAATGTACACAGTTTCATTGCAAATTGTTACCAGAAAGTAATTTTTTGTTCAATTAAGGGCTTAAGATTGAATTGCGTCATGCCAGAACTGACATTTATTACATTGTTTCTTTAAAGCAGTTGACATTATGTTTTCAGTTGAGGCTTTTAATTCAGTTCCACTAAATCCACAGTTCTATTTTGTTGTTAAATGACTTTTAGAAAGATCGATGATCTAGTCTTTTCCACAGATCTTTCCTGGCAGAGGAAAGTGTGAGGATTGTGTTTTAATGTGTGTATGATGAACCCTGTGTTTGTGGCACAATAGCGAGTATGCCGGCGAGTGAGACTGAATCCATGAATACAGAGAACGAGAAAGGAGAAGATGAGAAGGCAACATGTTGCGGCCCGACATGGTGAGAAAACAAACACATTGTATGTCAATGTATGTTTCATTAGAAATGATCCATTCTAAAGTACTAACTCAACTACTGTATAAGAAGTCTCTGGTTTATTTTTTAACTTTAAAATGTGTTTCAAATTACAGTCAAAAGATTTCAAAATCAAAGTTCAGGTCAGTACATTTCTGTAAGTTTATTTATGCCTGTGTGCCATTGCATGTATCGTTGTGAGCTAACATGCTATAGCTAGCTAGCCAGCTTTCTATATTTTAACGTTGATCTGTCTAGCTAGCTATAAAGCATGCTGTCTGTCTAGCTAGCTAACATTCTAGCTAGCGTACCATCTGTATCATTTTAATTTTCCAGCTATAAAGTTCTAGCATTTTATCTATTACTTCATGTGTTTTGCTTGGTGTTTTCTCAATCTGGTGTTCATAATAAAAAGCATTTCATTATTTTATTGGGTTCTTTTGAATTATTTGTTCTTTTATTCTAGTATTCTGTTGTTCTGTTTATCATTATAGCCTTCTGCCTGTTTAATATTATAACATTTGATCCAGTTTGTATTGCTATTTAATATACAAGAAGTGCTTGACAGAACCCCCATAAAAACAATACTATATATATTATATATGGTTTTTTTTTTTAATCAGGGTTCTGTCAAACACTTTTTCAGTCTTTACAGATTGGCAAAAATATCTTTGTACACTACAAATAGTTGTACGTATTTTGTTACACAATAACAGACTTCAGTTATTTGTGCCCTCTTCAGTAGTGTCTCAGTTTTTAGTTTTATTTTCAGACTGTAAATGTTCAGTGTTGACACATTGTCGACAAACTGAGTAGTGCAAATACAATTTAAATTTGCGACCTAAACACACATTGTATGGACATACAGTATGCTCATACTGTTTTGGTGACAGAATTTGTAGCACATGCACTACTGTATATACTGTATGCCAAACCTCATATATGCTAAACAGGGAATGTTTTACTTGTATTAGAATGTTCAGAGAACACTTAAACATAATATTCCCATAATGTTCGCAATATGATAAAATGGAATTTTCTTGTTGGAATGTCACTTTTTGTATCTCCAGAGTTATAACTAGTGTTCTGTTTAGGCCTGTCACAATAATCAATATATCGACTTATCGCACAACACATGGACATGACCTCAATAATTTTTGATGATGCAATATATATCGCCCATACATAAAAACTAATTATAGCAACATTTTAGCTGATTGTGCAACATCTCTATCTCTATTGGTGGCGTCAGTGTCAGTATGGTTAAAAAAACACTATAGAATTTACTATAATTTATTATAGTATATTTTCATGTGGGTGTCTGACAACAGAGTTATATCTGGTAGCAGATATCGCAGCCTCTGTTACTTTTTACCTTGCACTTTTTTGCTAACATTTATTAGTATTTATTTAGGATATGCATTTTCACATTCTGATTCCAATGCCTGTTTATTCAATTGTTAAAATGACTGATTAAATGAAATATTCTTATGAATATTTGTATGATAGGTTCTTTGGAAGAGTGTGATGATATTATATTGTCATTCTGGCATTATATAATCAGTGGCATTAAATGGTCTTAAAATGACAATAATCGTTTATTGCAATATATTTTGGTACAGTATATATCGTACAACAAAAAATAGATATCATGACAGGCCTAGTTCTGTTCAACGTTCTAGCATTTTATTTATACAGAGTTCTGATGAGTATTCTAGCTAACAGAGCTATAACAATGATCTGCTATATCTAAAATTCTACATAATATTCTGTACAGTATAACCAGAGCATTCTAGCTAATGTTCTATCTCTTCTTATTACATTGTTTCAATTTCTTATTTTAAATATGTATTCATATTTGTATTGTCCTTTCTTCTTGTGCTTACAGTATGTTGTCTGACTTCACTGTCTCCATTTTTAGTCGGCGCTGGCGTCGCTGGAACCGGTTGTGCCGGAGGAATTGTCGCTTGGCTGTAAAATCTGTGCCATTCTATTGGCTGGTGATCATCCTGGTGTTCCTGAACACTTTGACCATCTCTTCAGAACATTACAACCAGCCCATGTGGCTCACACAAGTACAGGGTGAGCACTCCGCCTGTTTGTTACATTTCTAGACAACAATATAAATGTAATGTAAAAGATCACCACTGCTTCATATTCCCACAATATTAATAATTTTTTGCTTCTTGTCCTCCTTTAGATGTGGCTAATAAAGTGCTGCTGGCCATGTTCACATGTGAGATGTTGGTGAAGATGTACAGTCTGGGCCTGCAGGCTTATTTTGTGTCTCTTTTTAATCGCTTCGACTGCTTTGTGGTGTGTGGAGGCATCACTGAGACCATCCTAGTGGAGTTTGAGATCATGTCGCCCCTAGGCATCTCAGTGTTTCGATGTGTTCGACTTCTCAGGATCTTTAAAGTCACACGGTAAGGGATCAGGCTGAGTCTATGGTAAACAATTCACAGATTCAAATGATTTAGTCGAGCTGAGACTACAGTAAATGATTCACAGATTCAAATGATTCAGTCAGGCTGAGTCTACAGTTAACGATTCACAGATTCAAATGATCTAATTAGGGTGAGTCTATATAAACTATTTACAGATTCAAATTATTTAGTCAGGCTGAGTTCACAGTTCACGATTCACAGATTCAAATGATCCAATAAGGGTGAGTCTACAGTTAACGATTCACAAATTGAAATTTTCCAGTCAGAGTGAGTCTACAGCTAATAATTTATAGATTCAAATGATTCAGTCAGGGTGAGTCTACAGTTAACGATTCACAGATTCAAATGACTCAGTCAGGGTGAGTCTACAGTTAGTGATTCACAGATTCAAATGATTCAATCAGGCTGAGTCTATAGTAAAT
>CAIGQV010017532.1:2567583-2596959 GCA_903798115.1 Danio jaintianensis
GGCTGACTCTGCAATAAACGATTCACATGATTCAGTCAGGCTGAGTCTACAGTTAACGATTCACAGATTCAAATGATTTAGTCAGGCTGAGTTCACAGTTAACAATTCACAGATTCAAATAATCCAATCAGGGTGAGTCTACAGTTAACGATTCACAGATTCGAATGATTCACATGATCCAGTCAGGCTGAGTCTACAGTTAGCAATTCACAGATTCACAGTTTCAGTCAGGGTGAGTCTACGATTATTGATTCACAGATTAAAATGATCTGGTTAGGGTGAGTCTACAGTTAATGATTCAGAAAATCCTCAGAGCTTAAATGCACGTGTGACAGGGTAGAATACTTCTTTTTTCACACAGTTTTTTTTGTCTTTAGCCACTGGGCGTCTCTCAGTAACCTGGTGGCATCTCTGCTGAACTCCATGAAGTCCATCGCTTCTCTACTGCTGCTGCTCTTCCTCTTCATCATCATCTTTAGCCTCCTCGGTATGCAGGTGTTCGGCGGCAAGTTTAACTTTGACGAGACACAAACGAAGAGGAGCACCTTTGACAACTTCCCTCAGGCCTTGCTCACTGTGTTTCAGGTGGGTCTTTTTTGAAAGCTATGAATCTATTTTGTTATGATGTGTGTTTGCTCATGTTTAAGTATGTGATTCTCAGATTCTAACCGGTGAAGACTGGAATGCCGTTATGTATGATGGAATTATGGCGTACGGCGGCCCTTCGTCATCAGGAATGATTGTGTGCATCTACTTCATCATCCTTTTCATCTGTGGAAACTGTATCCTTTTCTTCAGAACAAATAGCTGCTATCAAGTAGGAAACAGAAAATAAAAAAGAAATGAAATGACATATCTAAAATGTCTTTATTTCTTATTAAAATTTACTTTTGTAAGGATGCATTAAATTAAATAATCAAAAGAGACTGTACAGTTGGTTATATTGTCTTTTTGAACAACAAAAAGAATCCTGAAAAAAGGCTACTGTCAACTTTTTTCAACATTGATAATTAAAAAAATATTTATTGAGCAGCAAATATTTGAGTGATTTTCAATTCAAGCTTTCAATTAAATTCAAGTTTATTTGTATAGCACTTTTTACATTACATTACATTATTGTTTCAAAGCAGATGTCTGAAAGATCATGTGGCAATGAGTGTTGAAGTAATGATGCTGCAAATTAAATTTTGCCATCACATAAAAATAATAGTTATCTAATAGAACATCAAACAAAAGGAAGATGATCCAACAATCACAGGTCTGGAGAGCATTAGAACATCTTTAAAACTTCATCCCTCCAGGAGCCTCTGGGTCAGTAAGTGAGCGCCGCCTTCTGGTGGCATCACAGAGACGCTATAAGTCACTTTCCAAAACCTTTTCATTTAACGTTCCTCACTGGTGAAATGATCTTCCCATTCCCACACAGACTGCTGATTCACTAGTATCACACCACATCACGTGACAACCTCAAAACATCACGCAATTCTAAGTGTGCCTCACACAGGTGAGTGGGCTTGACAAACCACCTGTAGAAAACACACTCTTTCATCTCTTTGACACTTTAACTGACACTTGCACCAGTTTTGCACATTTGCACCAGACACTTTCTTACAATCACTCCATATCTATTAAAAAAAACATTGTACATTTAGGAAGTGTGCTTCACAAAGGTGAATGAGCTTGACAAACCACTTGTAGAAACACTCTGGGTGAGTCTACAGTTAACGATTAACAAATTGAAATTATCCAGTCAGCGTGAGTCTACAGCTAATAATTTATAGATTCAAATGATTCAGTCAGGGTGAGTCTAAAGTTAATGATTCACAGATTCAAATGACTCAGTCAGCACCAGACACTTTCTTACAATTACTCCATATCTATTAAAAAAACATTGTGCATTTAGGAAGTGTGCTTCACAAAGGTGAGTGGGCTTGACAAACCACTTGTAGAAACACTCTTCTCTCTAAAAACCCTTCCTCCTTACTCTAGCACTTAATTCTCTGAACACTAACAGTTACTTTGTATAATTAGCACGTCTTGTGTGTATTGCCTCTTCTTGTTTAATCGCTGAATGCCTCCCTAACTGTAAGTCGCTTTGGACAAAAGCGTCTACTAAATGACTAAATGTAAACATTAAAATGTTTAGGGCCAATCCCGATTCTATTTTTGTACCCCTACCCCTTTGGCCCTTGAAACAGATTGTGAAGGGGAAGGGTTTAAAAATTTACCCCTTAAGAAATGGGACAGCACTACAATACCCGCGCACGTCATCATATGTCATCGCGAGCTCTTACTTCATATGAGATCGACGATGGCGACTGTTGTAGTTATTCCAGATGCATTATTTTTTTGGTATTTATCTGTTCAGGAAATCACTAAAGGCAACAATATCATGTTATCATAACGATATAATGTGGCAATAAGCTCGTAACTGTACTGTGCTTTTACACCGTGGCCATATTTATCTATGCAAAAGAAATCAACATTAACGTTATACCAGACACTGTAAAAAGGTAAAGGTAATTCCCAGCCACTAGACGAGTGACAGATGTGAAAGTATGTTGTGGGACTACTATACAGGAGTTATTATTATGGATTATAGATAGCGCAATTTAGCTTTTTTTAATGTTTTTAAAAAAAAAAAGCATGATCGTAAATCACGAATGCCGTTATGAATGTAATAAAACGTATGCTTGTTTGTTGTAAAAATGAATAATGCCAAAAAATACTAATTTGTGCATCTCCTGACTCATGTGTGCAGCCATGTTGCCATTGTGGCTGGTGCATTGGGGGAACTTTTCGTGCCCCTTGGTTTCGAGTGTGGTCCTCCGTTTCAAAGGCTATCTAGCCCTTCCCCTTAGCCCTACACCTTCAAGCTAAAGAGAATTGAGACACCCCTACCCCTGCCGGCAGCTAGCTCTCTACAACTCTCACATGGTCGCACATTGAAGCTAAGCAGGGCTGCGCACGGTCAGTACCTGGATGGGAGACCACATGGGAAAGCTAGGTTGCTGCCGGAAATGGTGTTAGTGAGACCAGCGGGGGGGCACTCAGCCTGCGGTCTGTGTGGGTCCTAACGCCCCAGTATATTGATGGGGACTCTATCCTGTTCAGTGAGCGCTGTCTTTCGGATGAGACGTTAAACCAAGTCCATTATGGCCTCCTAACCATATGATAACTGTCTCCTCTCCATCAATCAGCTGGTGTGCGGTCTGGCACAATATGGCTGCCGTCGCGTCATCCAGGTGGATGCTGCACACTGATGGTGGATGAGGAGATTCCCGCCAAAAATGTGTAAAGCACTTTGAGTGTCCATAAAAGCACTGTATAAATGTAAGGAATTATTATTATTATTACCGCTTTACGTGAACGCGCAAAAACGAGGGGTAGGGTTAAGGCTAAGGGGTAGAATTGGGATTGCGCCTTAATATTTTATATCGTTGACATCTTTCTTTATAACAAAACAGGCTTGTGACCAAATCTGTATCTGATCTGTAATTTTGTTTTATTCCTAAATAATTCATTTCCTTAAATGATGACACGCAGACATTCTCCTGAATGTGTTCTTGGCTATCGCTGTGGACAATCTTGCCGATGCAGAGTCTCTGAACACAGACGATACGAAGAAACCGTAAATGATAAAACCTTGTCCATTTAATCAGACATTGAGGGTCTCAATCTAGCGTCTGCTTATTGTGTGCTGAATTTTACACTGTGTTTGTTTTCTTGTCTTTTTTCAAGTGATGAAATCGATGAAATTGAAGATGAAGCCAAGGTAGCTAATCCGTGTGTGTTTGAGTTTTTTTCAAGTGTTTTAGTTTTTCTTTAAGGATATAACAGCTGTGGTTTTCTTTGTTTCAGGCTGGAGAGGAGGATGAGAAGGAAAATGCAGGTAAAAAACTATATGTGCATGTAGTTACACAGTGATTGAAATGTTTTTTTTTTTCTGTTCTGATCATCATGTCTGTATAAACAGAGGAGGATGAAGAAGAGCCAGACGTTCCTGCAGGGCCTCGTCCAAAGATCTCAGAGCTTGTTAAGAAGGAGAAGATCACTCCAATCCCAGAGGGCAGTGCGTTCTTCATCTTCAGCAGCACAAACCCGTATGTGACATTGAAATATAACATTCACAAAAGTAGAAAAAAAAACACATAAACACTGTAAAAGGTTTTTACACATTTTTTATCTTATTTTTATTGTTTTTTTTTATTTCTATTGTGCTTTAATTCTTTTATTTGAAATTTATTTTGTGATAATTTATTGATAGATTTGAAAATGTATTAATGTTGAAGCAATTTATAAGTTCATATTTTAATTTAGTTTTTGCATTTTATGATATATTTTTGTAGAGTTCTTGAAGCATGATATGAGAATATTAAAAATATTGAAAATTATTTTTTATTTTTATTGTTTTTTTATTTCTTTTTTTGCTTTAATTATTTTATTTGAAATTTATTTTTGAGAATGTATTGATACATTTGAAAATGTATTGATGTATAAGCAATTTGTAAGTTAATATTTTAATTTAAGATTGACATTTTATGATATATTTTTAGAGGCATGATCTGAGAATATTGAAAATTACACAAATGATGAAAATGCATTATTTATTTAAAATGAATATGCTGTAATATTAATAAATGGTAAATTCTTTGGATGTTTGGACAGAACATGTGACAAAAAATGGATTAGAAATGACATTTTTAATAAGTAAAGAAAATCAGCAGTAAACTTATTCTATTGTTATTTTTTTTGACACATTTAAGGTTATTTATTTTATATACAGTACCCTGAACGTATTTGAGTTGTTCTCAGTCTCTCTTTGTTTCTCTCTAGAGTTCGAGTCGCCTGCCACAAGCTGATAAACCACCACATCTTCACCAACCTCATCCTTGTGTTCATTATGCTAAGCTCAGCCTCATTGGCTGCTGAGGATCCCATCAGAAACTTCTCTGCTCGGAATATTGTGAGTATTACCACAGTAATACCAAGATTATACAGTAAAGTCCAAACCATTTCATAAATAATTGATTTTAGTTTAATGTTACCTTCATGAAAACTTTTATTATATATATATATAATTATTATTTTTTTTTTTACATATACTACTTTTAGTATATACATTTTATAATATATACTTTTCTTATATAAATTTTATCATATATATATAATGCATTTTAAGAATTAAATAACTGCTTCTAAAAGCGTTTAAAGATAAAGTTCAAAGAGTTACATGTGACAGTTGAGATTAAATTAATGGATTTGTTTGTGACTACCATATTTTCTGGAATAGAAGTCACATTTGTTTATTTGTTTTTCCATCTGAAATCTGCTCCGATTTGCATAATGTAATGGAAAAAATTGCAGAGTGATTTTGTTTATATTGAATTCCACAATTTTTTACATTATACTTAGATTTGTTTCTGAATACTGTTAAATGTTAAAGGACTTGTTGTGGAGCAAGGTGAAGTACAGTTTATAGTGTTTGTAAGCATTTTTATTTAGCTTCTCTCTGAATAAAATAAAAAAATACAGCTTAAATACCAGTTTTGTGCAATATTGACTGAAAAAACTGTAATTTCAACAATTTGATTTTCCAGAAAATCCGGTAGTATTTATTCTGTGCTTCTGTTATTCCTTCCTGTCGTTATGTTTTCTAACCTTTTTCTTTCAAACTAAGGAAACTAGCTATACTGAAACTCTTGTTTTGTTGTGGTGTTACCAAAAAAGACACCCTGGAGTAATTAATCCAACTTAAACCTACAAATCTAAATCTAGATAATCTGATGATAAACAATGATGTCTTTTCATTTTGTTAAACATGTACATTGCTCTTTGCAGATACTTGGTTACTTTGACTATGCTTTCACGGCTATCTTTACTGTAGAGATCGTGTTAAAGGTAAATGTCCTTGCCTGTGCTGGTGTTATGTGTGGTGTATGTGCAGTAACGCTGTAACCATCTGGTTTATTCCAGGTCCTAGGCTATGCAGATTATGTCTTCACTAGTATGTTTACATTTGAGATCGTGTTGAAGGTAACCTCTCGGCACACAGGCCTGGCTGCATTATCTCCATGTGTGTCACCTGCTACTTCAGTACTTCCTGGCTTGATCAATCTCTTTTCTTTCTATTATTTAAACCATGGCACCTCTTTTACTAAAAGACTCAAAGAAAAAGTCTCCGAACATCCTCATCAAAGCACAAGAGTTGTCAGGTTTTCACCTTTGTTTTGGGGAGAACGACAGGGCTTGAACTCAACCCTGATTGGTTAAAGTGGGGTTAAGAAAAGAGATCTGGAGAAATCACACAGGAAGTGTCTGTGAAACTAAAATGTTGTTGAAAAATACGAAAAGATAAAACTATGCAACTCTTTGTGAAATGAAAAACAGCATTGCCTCTCTCATGCCTTCATAACTGATTGGCCCGTTTCCAGTCCATAAAAGAGGGGGCAAATACAACCATGCTTGGACAGAACATGGTTCAAACCCCTTGACTGAGTGCATATCAATGCAGTGTGACCTCAAGCGCCGTGTGTGCAGCACAGGTCCAGCTTCAGCTGGCTGTTATTTCAGGAAGATGCAGTAAATTCTCTCTGGCTGTGTTCAGAATATCATACTAGAATACTACTGTTACTTTTAATCCACTTATCCTCCAGTTTAGTAAGTGTTATTATTTATTAGTAAATGCGATGCTGTTTAAAGTCCGTGTGAAATCAGTATTTACAATGTTTATTTTGCTAGCACACATTGTTAGGTTATTCTTAAGGTGAACAACTAATCTGTGCAAGTTAATTCACTGTAAAAAAACAGAAAAGTGTACAAAAATATATGCATGATACTGGAAAAATATGTGACATGCGATATAATACTGTAATGCGATAACAATATTTTTGTACTATATAACGTTTCCTTAGAAAAATTCCATTTCATTAGCTATGTTTTTAAATCATTTATTTAATTAATGATATTAAAATAAACAGGTATAAGATATTTTTGTTATGGTGCAAACATTTAGTGTTTAAAACACTATGAATGAGTGAAAACCTCAGCAGATATTCTGACTCTGATTGGCTGTTGCCAGTTCCCTCTCTTGTCTTAACGCCGTTAGCATTTATTTTCAGCTCTGGGTACACCTTTGGGTCGGTCTTTGAGATTGGTCAGATTTAGATAAACAACCAATACATAAAATGAATGTAATTTATCACGTATTGCATATACTATTATCGCGGTAATATAATTTTGCTATAGATTTGGTAATGTTTATTTAAAATCAAACCATTTGCTTCTGCTCTGGAATGGCATTCCTTCTCTGATGACGTCTGGCTTTGGCGAAATATGCTTAGCCACGCCCCTCCAGGCGGTAGTTTGCTGTGAGTGAAAGATGAGAGATGATAATCAAAATAAAACCCCACCCCTGCTCAGTTTTCTGTTTCAAATATACATCATTATACTGAAATAAAAGTCAGCATCAACTTCCGGTTCATACAGACTTTAAAGAGAACTCGTCACAGAAACATTGCAACTGTTTTTTACAAATACTGATTTTATTTGCCAAAAGTGTAATTAGCATACTACTATCACAATTTCTCTTACTTTTATTATTATACACTGTTAAAATTGTAATTTTGTTGCTTTAGTTAAAGGGATAGTTCCTAGTGAACTAGCTTTTCACTTAGAATCCTGTTTGAGTTTCTTTTGTCTGTTGAACATAAAAAGAAGATATTTTGAAGATTGCTAAAAAAACCTGTAACCATTGACTTCCATAGTAGGAAAAACAAATACTATGGAAGTCAATGGTTACAGGTGTCCAATCATTCTCCAAAATGTCTTCTTTAGTGTTCAACAGAATAACAGGTTTGGAACAAGTGAGTAAATGATGACAGAATGTTCAGTTTTGTGTGAATGATCCTTTTAATATCATTTAGCTGTTGTCAACTAGAAACATATACAGTAGGAAAGAATCTGTGCTTATTAGATGATTTGAACGCTCTTAGTAGGCAGTTTACAGTGTACTGTATACTGCTAAGTAGACTGTAAGATAGTATTACATTCTGAACACTGATTTTATGGAGGGAATCTTATAAATGCTGATCATGGACCATCAACTATAAATTTCTTTTATTTAAAGTATTACTTAATATGTTTTACATAAATTGCTCCAACTGGTCTCCGATCAGCTGCTAACATTAGGATAACCCAGTGCTTGCCTTCTTAGCATGGTTGCATCTGCATTCATATACATTCAGCAAACGACTCCTTTTGCATTCATGATTTTGGAGCGACTTGTTTAAGTTTTGGCTGGTTTTTCTCTGCCTGCTGAATATGAAGTTGCAGTTGGAGCTTCTTCCCCTTCTTTTTCTTTATCGAATTTTGCCGAGGGAACAGGGCGCAATGTTCTTAAAGAAAAAAGCACAAAAAACAACGGCTCGCATGAATGTGACAGTAAGGGAAGTTCTCATTTCAGATCGCCTGATAGATAGGTTCCCTTTCTTTCTATCTTTTTGTTCTCTCTCGGTCTATGACCTGTTTTCTTTCTGTCAATCCTGACTTCTTCTGTCATAAGGTAGGCATCTTCAGCACTCGGCAACAAACAGCATGTTTTATTGCCAGGCCCCCTAGTGGCGGATTGTGAAACAGAGCTTACTACTACATTCATGTTGACTGAAGCCGTGAGGGTTTGGCGGAGTTAGCACTAGCTAGGATCTCGCCTTTAGCACGCCACCCTTAAAAAGAGTGATATTAAGGAGTGTATTACTATGTGTGTTTTCTGTGTGCACTGCTGCTGTGTGTCTGAGTGTGTTCTCTGTGTCAAAGTGTAATCCGCTGCTCTCTTTCTTGCGGTTGCCAGATGACCACGTATGGCGCTTTTCTCCACAAGGGTGCTTTCTGCAGGAACTACTTTAATCTTCTAGATCTGCTGGTGGTCGGTGTTTCACTCGTGTCCTTCGGGATTCAGTGAGTGATTCTTATGTTCATGACAGATTAATCAGTTTAAAAATTAAACTATGTGGCTAAATACATTTTAGTAAATACCAGTGGCTGCAGTTATTATTATTATTATTATTATTATATAAAATGCAGCCACTGGTAAGAACCTATAATAATAATAATAATAATAATAATTGTTATTATTATTATTTTTTTTTTTATTATTTTTTTTTTATTATAGGTTTTTCTTCAATTGTGCAAGTATAAAAAAGTTAATATTATTATTTAATAAAAGAGTTTAAAATAATTTTGTTTTATAAAATATAAAAATATATATTTTAATAAATAATTATTTTTACCTTATAGCAAATTATAACAATAGTTATATTTTGTGTAACATTTGTATTTAGCAATTATAATAATAATAATTATTATTTTTATATAATAATTATAATAATAATAATGATTTTTATTAATATTATTAACATCTTATTAAACATCTTTCTGTTCACTACCATCCTAAGTAATGTGAAGCACATTTTTCTTCTTCTGTTTTTTAACATTATGGCCTGTGTGTGTCACAGATCATCGGCCATCTCAGTGGTGAAGATTCTGAGGGTTCTGAGAGTTTTGCGTCCACTCAGAGCCATAAACAGAGCTAAAGGACTCAAGGTTCTGCTTTACTTTCATATGAATGCTCTCCAGTATATGTAAAGTTTAACGTGATAGTTTTTTTTTGCCTTTATAACATTTTATTTACATCTTGTGTAATGGCATACATTTACATTACAGCATATCTTACCATAACATAACATTGTGTACATGAAAGGAGTACAGAGAAAAAGAGAAAAGAAAAAAAACAAGAGAAAAAAAGAAGGAAGGTGCACAATTCCAGCAAATGCCAGAGAATGTATTTTTGTGTCAAATTGCCCTCGTGCATTTAAACATGGATTTAAAGATAATTTATAATAGGATGCCAAATAGTAGTGAACTTTTCAAATGGAATCTTATTTTTTCCAAATGTAAAAACTGTAACGCATCTTTTGCCCATTGTTTAAAAGAGGGGGAGAACGATTGTTTCCTAATTGTTAACATCAGGTGTCTTGCCAAAACAGATGTAAAAGCTATACAGACATCTTTATTTTTGGACAGGTGATTATCACCATACCTCACAGAAAATGGCAGTTACAGGGATAAGAGTAACATCTTTACCTGATATTCGAGAAAGGGATAAGAAAAAGTGGGACCAAAAAGTATGTAGGCTAGGACAGCTAGACAGCTAGAGTGGTGGGGTATTGTTTTCATCCTATGCTAAGGAGTCTGTAGTAAAAACATTTTTGACCAGCTATTTAATCATCCTAAATGTCTCACAGCCTCTGACCTTCAACCTTTGCCTTCTGCAGCATGTGGTCCAGTGTGTGTTTGTGGCCATCAGGACTATAGGAAACATCATGATCGTCACCACACTGCTGCAGTTTATGTTCGCCTGCATTGGTGTACAGCTGTTCAAGGTACGTTGTTTCATAAAATAAGTCTCTAAAAAAAGCTGTAGTATTTTGAAATATTTGTACAATTATATTGTACAAATATTTGTTTCGTGTTTTAATATATTTTAGAATTATTTTTTGGTTGTGATGGAAAATAAACATTTCAGCATCATTAATCCAGTCTTTAGTGTCACCTGATTCTTCAGAAATCATTCCAATATGATGATTTTTCTGCATTTTTAAATGAATTTTCTGGATTTTATGAATAAGCATTTCAAAAGAAAAGCATGTATTTAATATATATATATATATATATATATATATATATATTTTTTTTTTTTTTTTTTTAGGGAAAGTTTTACCGTTGTAACGATGAAGCCAAGTCCAGTCCGGAGGAGTGCAAGTGAGTCAAACTGAATATTTTTTAGCATCACTTATGTTAATTAATAGCTGCACTTATTATCGTGCATTTTGGCTATACAACTCAATTACTGTAATAACTGCACTCACACAAAATGAAACTGCTGTTCGAGTTGTAAATATAATCTTTTCTCTTTTTAAGGGGAACGTATATCTTGTATAAGGAAGGAGACGTGAACCAGCCGATCATTCAGAAGCGCCACTGGCACAACAGTGATTTCAACTTTGACAATGTGCTCATGGCCATGATGGCTCTGTTCACCGTGTCCACATTTGAAGGCTGGCCGGCGTAAGTATTCAACAATATATACTGTATAGCACTATTTTATGCATTTTGTAAAGATCAGATATTGAATAGTACTGGGTTTTTCTTTCTTTTTTTTAAAGATACTTTTATTGTTTCAAAGCATTAAGAAAAAAATGCGATACATATATACTGTATTAGTAACCAAACACCAACCAAAGAACACCCACCCTATCCTGACAGAGCCATAAAAAATAAATACACATATACAAAAATAAATAATTAAATAATAATAATAATAATAATAGTAATAAAATAATAATAAAACAAAAAGGGCAATTTTGTTGTGTTGAATGACAGTTCAACACATATACATACATTCCAATGAAAGTAATAAATTAGTCATAACAAACATAATTATAAGTCATTCATTCATTCATTTTCTTTTCGGCTTAGTCCTTTTATTAATCTGGGGTCGCCACAGCGGGATGAACCGCCAACTTATCCAGCATATGTTTTACGCAGCGGATGCCTTCCAGCTGCAACCCATCACTGGGAAACATTCATACACACTCATTCACAGACATACACTACGGACAATTTTAGCTTACCCAATTCACCTATACCGCATGTCTTTGGACTTGTGGGAGAAACCGGAGCACCCGGAGGAAACCCACGCGAACACGGGGAGAACATGCAAACTCCACACAGAAATGCCAACTGACCCAGCCGAGGCTCGAACCAGCGACCTTCTTGCTGTGAGGCGAACGTGCTACCCACTGCGCCACCGCGTCGCCCAATTATAAGTCATAACAAACATAATTCACATATTAACACAGTCAACTATGGGTATTTTCTATTTGAATGTTTTGTATTTTTAAAGCTAATAAATTAGATATAGCTAATTATGGTTATGCTAATTATAGCTTTTATAGCTAATCAATTAGATATAGACTAGCACCATTCATTTTTAGGATAGTGCCATTATAGATAGATAGATAGATAGATAGATAGATAGATAGATAGATAGATAGATAGATAGATAGATAGATAGATAGATTTGATTTTGTATTATATTTTTGAATGCACCATATTTTAGATTTGTTTGATTTTATTTTGGGTTGTTTATTAACTTTATTGTGGATAAATTACACAATAGGACCTTATATTTTATTAGTATGCATCGTAATATATTGATCAGATTATTGTTTATGAACTTTGTAAAAAACACTGTAATTTTAAACGTTTTTTTATTTTTATTAACTTTTTTTATACTTTATTTAAAGTTTTTCACATTTTAAAGAACAAACCGCAAACCCACCCCATGCCAGCAAATAATAATAATAGTAAAAATTATTTTAAAAAATACATAAACATTAAAATAATAATAATAATCAGGGCTTGACATTAACACCCACCAAATGCGGTAGATTTCAGCTGTGATCAGCTGTGGTTGAAAATAATTTTTTAATTGCCAGAGCTGCCTCGATTAGAATTTTAGTTTAAGGCCGCTTGTCAATATGCGTGCAAATGTGCTCTTAGAATGGAGAAGCAGCACGATTGATATCTGTTCGCGTGAGCAAAAGAAAGCAGGTGAATACCAAATGAGAGGATGATCAGGCACACGGTGAGACACAAGCGATCGTCGCTTACTGACGTTGTGAGCGAGGCACAGCTGATGTGATGCACGCGAGTGCTTAAGCTCCCGTTTCCTTGCGCAAAACAACCGTGCCTGGAAACGCAACTTGTGCGATCGTTTCTCTTTGAAATAGATTTAAAAGAAGCGGTGCTTGTGCACCCACAGTCCTGCTGCTTTCAAGAGATCTCCAGATGTTTTGTATGCAGCAGCTGTTGCCGCTTTCGCTTTTACCATTCTTTGAACAGATTATTACTGGTGTACACGTTAACCGTGTGCACGTGATCATCCTTTCACCATCGCACACAGAATGTATTTTTCCCCTGCTTTCTTTTGCTTGCAGTTGTTAATATGATTT
This sequence comes from Danio jaintianensis, assembly GCA_903798115.1. Classification (NCBI taxonomy): domain Eukaryota; kingdom Metazoa; phylum Chordata; class Actinopteri; order Cypriniformes; family Danionidae; genus Danio; species Danio jaintianensis. The sequence continues at coordinate 2,580,657 of CAIGQV010017532.1, forward strand.
AATTATTATCTTTTAAAATAACATTGCTTTAATAGGAGATTAACTCTCCATTTATCTATAGTTACCTGATGATCTGGGACCTTTAGCCTGGACAAACTACTGTGTATAGTTTTAGATAAATGATAATAATTGTTTTTAAATGTCAATTGTTTTTTTTGATTTTTTATAAAAAGTGTATACAGCTATATTTAGCTTGTTTTGACACATTGTTTAAAATTTGTGGCAAGGAAATAATTAGTTTGGTGTGGCCAGAGAAAAAATGGGTAAATCCTTAGCGTTGAGCCCTGAAAAGTCATGTGAAATAAAAAAAAGTTAAATTAACGAGGAGGCATGTGGACGTAACACCAAATTAAATTTTTTTAAAATTTTAGCATGCCAAAGTCAAATTTATGCATATTAAATATATTTTCCCAACAACAAAATTGTGGCTAGTGAAAATGGCGAGTGGCTAGTAACATTGGAAAACTACGAGCCACAATGGCTGGTGATCAAAAAAGTTAATGTCAAGCCCTGATAATAAAATATTTTTATTCACTTAAATGCACCAATATTTTTTATAAGTTTTTGTTCTTTTATTCATCTTAATATGGAAATTCTATTGAAATACATAATAAAATAGCACTGTTTAGTTTAATTTGATTCAGCATTAGTCTGCATTATAACTGATTTTGACAATGGCTCCTTTTAAATGGATCTTGTAAAATTATTAATATTGATTTTTGATTTGAGAGTTCTTACTCAGACAGTCGAGTTCCCTCATTCAGAAGCACAGGGGGGAAATGAAGGAGTGTGTTATTGTGATTTTAGTGTTTGTATTGGCGCTGTTGGTAAGTGGCACTGTGAGCACGATGCCAACAGTACCACGCTGTCCCTGTAATTACAACACCACACTGCTTCGAATGTTCACACTCACACACAGAATGACACTACATGGCTGTTCTGTGTCTGTGGGTGTTGAAGCAGTTTTTTTCCACGGCTTTCAGATCTTTTACTTTACTTCGTTGTTCGTGTTTTCTTAAAGGTCCCGTGAAGTGCTTTGAAATGTGCTTGTTTTATTGATTCTTTTTGTGAACAATTGTTTTTATTATTGCAATTTTTGTTCAATACAGACAGAATACAGCATATGATTATATTGTAAACAACCCCAAATCCCATGAGCTCCATGTATGTCTGCTGTTGAAAGTTTCATACAAATAATGTCCAGCAACGATAGGCCCCATTGTCGTCTACTCATTGTATGAGGAGGGATCCAGTGGCAGACCCACATTTTCTTAGCAGCTGTGAAGGCGGCTAAGAGTCAGTTCTTTTGTTGCAGTGAGAGTGACAAGTTAGAAAAATCATTTAGGATTTAAAGCATACTGGAGTCAGTTCTACATCTTGTCCTAACAAGAATAGAATACAGCCAGAATAAGCCAGAGTAGGCCATATAGCCAAGAATAAGATATAAAGATATAAAAAGAATAAAGTGCAGGACATTCCCAAAAATAATGAAAATAAGTGCCATTTTTTTTATTCTGTGTTTGACGTAATCTCAATTGGAATGCAAAGAGAGGGCAGGACATAGATTAACCATTCCCCTTTTAAAAACCCCCAGCTAATAGCGTTTCATTTTTATCACAGCTCTGCCAGTGAGAGTGGTCGAGCTCAAGCGCATCAAAAGAAAAGCAAATGAGAAGCATCTTAAAGGGGGCGGGGCATGTTAGATACTAGAGAGCATTTGATTGGTCGACATTTGATGAGAAACTGAAGTTTGAGGTGACCTGAAAAAAAAATGTTGATCAATTTAGGCGGAAGTGACAAATTACAAGCTTTAGATGTTTATATCTGTTTTATATCTTCTGTTTTATATTTTATATCTTCTTTTGTCACTGTTTTGTAGCACACTCGCTTATAGATATCCTTAAAACTAACATACTGATGCTAATATTTAAAAAAAATATATTTTAATTTCACTGGACTTTTAAGGTTGCTGTACAAGGCCATCGACTCCAACCGGGAGAACATGGGTCCGATTTACAACTACCGGGTGGAGATTTCCATCTTCTTCATCATCTACATCATCATCATCGCCTTCTTCATGATGAACATCTTCGTGGGTTTCGTCATCGTGACCTTTCAGGAGCAGGGAGAGAAAGAGTACAAGAACTGTGAGCTGGACAAGAACCAGGTGAGAGGAGACATTAGCTGGAAACACCAATTCATTTTGAATAAAAATCCCTTTATTTGAAAAAAAATTAGCTTGAGGTGGTTTTGGACTTGTATGAAAAAGAGTTAATGTGAAAAATGGGAGACAAAACATCTCATTTGTTGAATAAACTCTGATGTAAATAAATAATAATACTAAATAAATAAATAAAAATAAACAAATAATTAAAATAAAGAAATAAAGAAAAATAATAATAATAAATAATAATAATAAAATAAATAAACAAATAATTAAAATAAATAAAGTAAAATAAAATAATAAATAAATAAATAAATAAAATAAAAATAATTAAATTCATTCATTCATTCATTTTCTTTTCGGCTTAGTCCCTTTATTAATCCAGGGTCGCCACAGCGGGATGAACCACCAACTTATCCAGCATATGTTTTACGCAGCGGATGCCCTTCCAGCTGCAACCCATCACTGGGAAACATTCATACACACTCATTCACACACATACACTACGGACAATTTTAGCTTCCCCAATTCACCTATACCGCATGTCTTTGGACTTGTGGGGGAAACCGGAGCACCCGGAGGAAACCCACGCGAACACGGGGAGAACATGCAAACTCCACACAGAAATGCCAACTGACCCAGCCGAGGCTCGAACCAGTGACCTTCTTGCTGTGAGGCGAACGTGCTACCCACTGCGCCACCGCGTCGCCCAATAATTAAATTATAAATAGTTAATTTATTTTAAAATTTATTTTATATTTATTTATAGTAAAATAAAAATAAAATAATAAAAAATAGTTAAATTATAAAAAATAAATTATAGTTAATTTATTTTTAAATTTATTTTATATTTATTTATAGTAAAATAAAATAAATATTAATTCATTCATTTTCTTTTCGGCTTAGTCCCTTTATTAATGTGGGATCGCCACAGCGGAATGAACCGCCAACTTATCCAGCATATGTTTTACGCAGCGGATGCCCTTCCAGCTGCAACCCATCACTGGGAAACATCCATACACACTCATTCACACACATACACTACGGACAATTTAGCCTACCCAATTCACCTATACCACATGTCTTTGGACTTGTGGGGGAAACCGGAGCACCCGGAGGAAACCCACGTAAACACGGGGAGAACATGCAAACTCCACACAGAAACGCCAACTGACCCAGCCGAGGCTCGAACCAGCGACCTTCTTGCTGTAAGGCGAACGTGCTACCGACTGCGCCACTGTGCAGCCCATAAAATAAATAATAATAAAAATATATGTATTTAAAAAAATAATAGAATATTTGGTGGTATTTATGATGTTCATGATGATTTATGATATTTATTATAATTTTTTGATATTATTTATGTACTTTTATTAATATTTTATAACAATATCCGTTATTTTTTTATATGTTCCATTTATTTTGTTAAAGTTTGTTATTTTATTTAAAGTTTTAGTCATTTTTAAATACTTTTGCTATTTATAGGTAGATTTTTGTACACTTCTATACTTTTCTATATAATAAAAATAAATGGATTACATGTTTTATTCAGACGTGCTGTGTGTGTGTTTTCAGCGTCAGTGTGTGGAGTATGCATTGAAAGCACGTCCTCTCAGGAGGTACATCCCAAAGAACCCGTATCAGTATAAGTTCTGGTATGTGGTGAACTCCACTGGCTTCGAGTACATCATGTTTGTCCTGATTTTACTCAACACCATCTGTCTCGCCGTGCAGGTAACTTTCTCTCTTCTTAGATTATTTGATTTATTCTTCATCTTTTCAAAAATATATGACTATGCTTGGGTTTAAATATTTAAAACCAACTCAAATGTGTATGTATTTTATTAGATATCTATTATTAGATATAAAAAGGTATATTAAGGACACCAATATTATTATTTACCTGTATATTTCATACTAATGACTACTTTATAGATTTTTTTGTGCCTTTTAGTCATTTTCTGTTACAGTGTTCATTTAATATCACTGAGATATACATTTTTTTATCTATCAATCCTATCAATTAAAATGTTTAATTTTATTTAAATGTAACTATTCATTTCATCATTAAAAAAAACGATTTTAGTTACAGTTATTGTAACTTTGGTATGTTTTTATTAATTTTGAGGTATGAGCTAAAACATGTTTTTATAAGATTAGATATAAATTGTTTTGATGGCTTTAGTTTTAGTTAATTAACTATTATAACCCTGATTTTAAGCTTTTTAAATAAATCCATTCTGAGAACTTTATTAAATAAAAACCAACAGATCGTTTAAAAAACCTTATATATATATATATACATACAGAATATTTACTAGCTAATTTGTAAAATGTAAATTTTCATATAAGTCGTGAAATATCTATTGCATAATCCACCTTTTTTTCTTTAATACTAATTCAGTAGTATTTGTCTTGTGTCGTTAGTCCATGCTGTATATGATTGAGATATATACGAAGAATGCAATAATTAATAAATAGTTGCCAAAGCAAAGTTACATCTATACAAAATCTGTAAACGTAGTTTGTCAGATTATACTAGTATTAGTATTCTTACTATTTATTCATATTTTGAATTGCATCTTAATTTTTGTTATTTTTTATTGATTTTATTTTTAGTCAACAATAGCAATTCTGCTATGCACTGTGTGTACTGATTTAATGTCTATAATTTGCCATTTCACAGGAACATTTTTGAATTTATATCATATATTTATTTTTATTTATTTTCAGCACTATGGTCAGTCTGAGCTGTTCAATTATGTTATGGACATTCTGAATATGGTGTTCACTGCCGTCTTCACTGTGGAGATGGTGCTCAAACTGATCGCCTTCAAACCTCGGGTGAGTTATTCAAACACACATTGCAGATACACACAAAATCACTGTTTCCTATTTGTACATTTAGAACAGTACAGTATGAATATACAGATGAATTAGTATATTTTTTCCCAATTTCTGTTTAACGGAGAGAGGATTTTTTCAACACATTTCTAAACATAATAGTTTTAATAACTCATTTCTAATAACTGATTTCTTTTATCTTTGCCATGATGAAAGTACATCATATTTTACTAGAAAATTTTAAAGACACTAGTATTCAGCCTAAAGTGCAATTTAAAGACTTAACTAGGTTAATTAGGTCAATTAAGTTAGGGTAATTAGGCAAATCATTGTATAACGATGGTTTGTTCTGTAGACAATTGGAAAAAAAAATTGCTTAAGGGGGCTAATAATATTGACCTTAAAAAATTAAAAACTGCTTTTATTCTAGCCGAAATAAAACAAATAAGACTTTCTCCAGAAGAAAAAATATTATAGGAAATACTGTGAAAAATTCCTTGCTCTGTTAAACATCATTTGGGAAATATTTGAAAAAGAAAAACTTCAACTGTATACAGTAGCTCCCTCCTCAATATGTCATCCTTTTGAAATTAATATTACTTCTATCACTATACGAGTTCATATTAACATCCTTCTCCCCATTGAAAACTTTCACACATGCAGATTTGTGTTCAGAAGAAGGACAGGATGCTAGTAAGCCTCTCGCGTGTTTTGCAGTGCTGTTGTTTGCACTTTTTTTTTTCAGTGTGGCGTGACTTGAAGTCTCTCTTAGACAAACAGATTCGGTCCATAATCTGACAATCTGACAAATGCATGAACTTGGCATATTATATAACAAGATAGTCAACTTTTTTCCATTGCACAGTAATACACTCAAAGTATTAGTCCTGATTTTAAGATTTATGTTCGAATTCCATTTAAATTACACAGTTTTAGTATAAATTAATAATATTTGTCAGTCAAACAGAAAGACAGTATATATGAAACAGTTTCTGTGATTACCAGTACAAATAAACTGAATGTGTTTTAAATAGACCGTAATGAGGTTTGTAGATTTATCATCAAGCAATCCAAATCGTTTCAGTCTCTTAAAATGTTCAGTTTGATTTAAATAAAACTGTTAATTATTCATTTCATTATTTAAATAAACCAAATTTTGTTAAAGTTTTAGTAATTTTGGTGTGTTTCCCTTCCAGCTGCAACCCATCACTGGGAAACACCCATACACTCCCATTCACACACACACACCACGGACAATTTAGCCTACCCAATTCACCTATAGTGCATGTCTTTGGACTTGTGGGGGAAACCGGAGCACCCGGAGGAAACCCTCACGAACACGGGGAGAACATGCAAACTCCACAGAAATGCCAACTGACCCAGCCGAGGCTCGAATCAGCGACCTTCTTGCTGTGAGGCGACAGCGCTAACCACTGCGCCACCGCGCCGCCCCTTTGATGACTTTAGTCTTAGTTAATTAACTATTATAACCCTGATTCAAAGCTTTTTAAATAAATGCATTTTGAAAACATTAAATTTGGTGTGTTTTTAGTACTTTAAGTATGTCTATATAGCTTTTATTAATTTTGAGGTACTGTAAGATGTAATTGGGCGACATGGTGTCTCAGTGGTTAACATTGTCGCCTCACAGCAAGAAGGTCGCTGGTTCGAGTCCCGGCTGGATCAGTTGGCATTTCTGTGTGGAGTTTGCATGTTCTCCTTGTGTTGGCTTGGGTTTCCTCCGGGTGCTCCGGTTTCTCCCACAGTCCAAAGACATGCGCTATAGGTGAATTGAATAAACTAAATTAGCCGTAGTGTATGTGTGTATGGATGTTTCCCAGTACTGGGTTGCAGCTGGAAGGGCATCCGCTGCGTAAAACATATGCTGGATAAGTTGGCAGTTCATTCCGCTGTGGCGACCCCTGATGAATAAAGGGACTAAGCCGAAGGAAAATGAATGAATGAATGTAAGAGGTAATGAGGTAAAGACAAATGTTTATATAAGATACGTTAATTAGTTTATTTTTAGTTAAAGCTTTTTAAATAAATGCATTTAGAAATTTCTATTAAATAAAAACAGATTTAAAAAATGTAAAAAATTTATATTTTCTGAGTGCAGAAATCCTGTTTCATGGTTTTGTTTAGTTTTTAGGGCGAAAATTAATCGCATCCAAAATAAAAAGTTTGTTTTGCTATAATTTAAGTATGTGTATATTTATTATGTATATATAAATACACACACACATGCATATATTTGAGAAAATGTTCATTTATATTTAGATATAAAATATAAGTGTATATGATACAAATTATATATATACGTTTAAATATCTATGTAACAAATTAATGTTGTAGTTTTGTTTCTATGTATGTGTGTGTATCACATATACAAAATAAATAAATATAATACACACATATATTACGTCAAAACAAACTTTTATTTTGGATGCGATTAATCGCGATTAATCTTGGCCCAGCACAATTTTTTTTTTAACTGTAATCAATTTTCCTGAGTGCATAAATCTTAATTTTAGGCCCTAATATTTTATTTGAGTGTACTTTGAGTTTGAGTGTTGATTTGTGTTTTAATAATAATTAAATTATTAATTAATAATTAATTAATTAATAATTAGCTTATTAACAATAAAGAATTTAAACGTGAATTGATTTATACTGCAGCTAATTGCTAATGACACATATATATTCCCCGGCCATCCCCAGGGGTATTTTGGGGACGCCTGGAACGTCTTTGACGCATTGGTTGTGATCGGCAGCATTGTAGACATAGTGCTCAGTGAGATTGATGTAAGTACAGCACAGTTCTAGGCCCTGTCCTCTTATATATCCATCTTTGATTTCAGACAAGCTCAGGTTTCAGCTCAGGTTGAGCTTCTTTCTCAACTGACACCTTGTTTCTTTGACTGCTGAGATCTAACATCTGTATTTCACACCTTTTTTTCCCCTCCCTCGTTCTTTCTCTGTTCATTTCCTCCCCCTCTTCCTTGTGTGTGGTGTCTTTTATTAACAGCATTATTTCACTGATGCATGGAACACATTTGACGCCTTAATTGTTGTCGGTAGCGTCGTAGATATTGCTATCACTGAAGTCAACGTAAGTACAAATGCTTTTCACCTTTCTAAGTGTAGAAGCCTCGCAAGAAAAACATATCTAGTGCCCTACACAGATTACAAACGCAATAATGTATTTATTATGTGCTTCAAAACCCAGATCAAGTGGATTATTCATTTTATTTATATATTTGTTTTTTCACTTTTTTAAATTCAGTATTTTATGGAAGTATATATATATATATGATTTTTTTAATGAATGGAAGGTTCAAAAGAATAGCATTTACAGAGGGGAAAATAAGGATTGAACACGTCACCATTTTTCTCAGAAAACATTTCTAAAGGTGCCGTTGACTTGAAATTTTCCCCGGATGTTGGTAACAACCAAAGAAATCCATATATGCAAAGAAAACAAATCTAATTAGTTTACAAATTAAGTTATGTGTAATAAAATGAAATGATGCAGGGAAAAAGTATTGAACACATGAAGAAAGGGAGCTGTAGAAAGCCAGTGAAAGCCCAGACAGCAGCTGAAATCTCTCAGTAGTTTTTCAGCAACCCTCTGCCCTTCCTCAGTGTAAATGAATATTAGCTGCTTCAGTCCAACATCTACATTAGCAGGATGATGAAGATGAAACCAGGGTGGACATTTCAGCAATATAATGATCCAAAACACAGCCAAGGAAACTCTCAAATGCTTTCAGAGAAAGAAAATCAAGCTTTAGAATGGCCCAGCCAATCACCTGATTTGAATCCAATTGAAAATACAAATTAAAGATCAGATTTGATAGACGAGACCCACAAAAGCATCAAGATTTTGACACTCTGTTGAAGTCTTTGAAAATCACACCTGAGCAATGCATGTGACTTCATTCTCAATATGAGAGGCGTCTTTAAGCTGCCGTCACCAAAAAAGCCTTTTATATAAAGTATTAAATAAGTTTTAGTAGTTCATTCTCCTTGTGTCATTTAATTGTTATTACACATGACTCTTTTTCAGAAATTTTTTTTTTATGTTGGTATTGTTTGGGTTTTTACCAAAATCTGGTTCAATTCCATGTCAGCGGCTCCTTTAGAAATATTGTTCCCAGGAAAAAACATGACGTGTTCAATACTTATTTCCCTGCTGTATTTAATTAAAATAAATACATTTAAAATAATATATGAATAATAAATATACTTATAATAAATTTAATATCATTTTTTATATATTATTTTAAAAACCTATCTAGTGCCCTACACAGATTACATATGCAATCATGTCTTTATTATGTGCTTTAAAACCCAGATTAAGTGGATTATTCATTTTATTTATATATTTATTTTTTCACTTTTTTTTAATTCAATATTTTATGGAAGTCTAGATATATATTTTTAGGTTTTAAATAAATACATTTAATATAATTTATGAATAATAAATACATTTATAATGATTGTAATATAATTTTAATATATTATTTAATTTAATACGTCTTTATATTACTGTTCTGTCACTGCTGATCATTTAGTGCATCGTTCATAATTGATGTATTAATTTCAGAGTTATTCAATTAAAGATTACTGGTTAAAATGTGTTTGAATAGGATGCTGTACTGTATGTATTATTCATTTCCATAAACCATCCAGCCATATGCAAAGCTGTCAATTCTGTGAATTCAATATTTTCCTACTTCTTCCTATTTGTCTTATAATGGCACTGATGTTTTTTTGCGAGGTTTCCTAACATGTTGTCTTTGTGTTTTTAATTAAGGATGTACATTTAACCTTAACAATATTAACAGTCACACTTTCTGTTTCCCCTGCTTATATGATATAAAATGACACCTTGTAAACCCTGAGGACTCGGCTGTTGCTGAGAAAACAACTCAAATCTCTTAGTTTGCATTGCGTTGTGTGTGTTTGTTTTGACCATTAATTTGTGGTCTCACATCCAAATGTGTGTAAATGCAGTGAGAGCTGCAGAAAAGCATCAGCTGGTTTTCTCTAATGCTTGTTCTTCCATTCTGTCCCCATAGAAACTTTTAGAGGCAAGTATGGCAAGATGTGATCCTCTGTTTGCTTGTGTTCTGCTTCAAAATGACTTGATTCAAAAATGCCCAAATATTGTGCTGGTTTAAAGACGTCATCAAGATCAGTTCAGGAAATTGATTACAAGTCAAATCAGCTTTAATGATTCGTTTAGGTTGATGACTTTTAAAGAAACCAACCACCACTTTTTGGCATCACACTCGAAATGTTCAGCATTAAATCATTAATAAAATATGATAACAGATTCCTAGTGAATTTAAGAGTGGAGTAATAGTTTATAGTAATTTATTTAGTAATATTGGAGCACAACTGTTTATTAATTACATTTTTGTTAATGAAACCATTTTTAATAGTTTGTTAATAATATCTAGACTTTTTTAACATCTATTTTTTTTTACTTTTAATAATTAAATGTAAATAATACACTTAATGTAATTTGAATGTATTTATACAATTATTTTATTCACTGTATATTACTACTTAACTGTAATTATTTGATTAGCACATATAGATATTATATATTATATATATATATATATACAATTAGAGAATACAATTAGAAAATTATTAATAAATAACTAAATAATGTAATTATTATATAATTATTTTGAAACGTCATTCATTATATGTGACCCTGAACCACAAACCAGTGATAAGGGTCAAGGGTCATACAACTTGAAAATCTGTAACCTGAGGGTTCAAAACAAACACAATAGTAAGAAAATCACCTTTAAAGTTGTTGAAATAAAATTCTATGCAGTGCATATTAGGAACCAAAAATTGTCTTTTTGTATGTTTACTGTAGAAAATTACAGAATATCAGCATGGACTGTTGTTTTTCCTAAATATTCTAATGGTTTTTTATATGAAAGGAAATCAGTACACTGTAAAATATTCTACTTTAAGTTTACAGTAAATTACTGGATAATAATTGCATTACTTTCACTGTAAGGTACTGTATGTAAATTCACAGTAAATTACTGTGAGGTAGTTCATAATAACAATAATTCTGTAAATATTCCTAAATATAAAAAAAAAAGTGCCTGTACTAGCATAAAAGTTCATGTGTATTAATTTCTGTTTAATAAAATAAAGAGTGTTGGAATTCGTATAACTAACGTGTAAAAGATATAGCCCTTTTTACAGTAACTTGCTGTAATCATGATGCCACAATAAACTTTTGAATACAAAAAATTTCACAGTTAAATCCTGTAAAGTGATACTAATGTAATTTACTGTGAAAAATTACAGTAACATGTTGTGGAATTCTGGGAATATTTTACAGTGTATATTTGACTCATAAAATGTATTTTAGCTATTGCCCAATATATTGTTCTTCAACATAAAACTGGTTTTGTGGTCCAGGGTTAAATAATGTACACTCAAAATGAAATGAGTTTGCTGCTTGTTCAAACTATTTATGTAAATTGTAAATTGGGACAACTTAATTGTTTTATGTTCAATCCACTTAAATTTGTTAAATTAACTTAATCAATTTGTGTTGGGACAACATGAATGAATTGTGTGGGACCCTGCATTTTTTACAGTGTATATTGAGCAAATAATCCCTTCAGAAAGCTAACCTAAAAGTGATTTCTGAAAAGTTAATAAATGTAATGCTGGTCATGAGAAGGGTGGTGCTGGGAAGTCATGGTGTTTCTTTAAGATCAATGGTGGAGTTTCTGTGTGCGATCTCTTTGGTGGTGCTTCTTAACATCTCACAGTTGCTGTCCAGTTTCAGACATATACTGTAGGGAATACACGCACACACACATAGATGTATATCTGTCACACAGCTGTCATTCTGCTGTCTGAGCTGCAGAGCTATTTTTCTGGAGTTTCATGTCCCAGCGTCCATATATAAATGTATATATGTGTATATTGGATATGTCCCTGTAAGTGTCTGTATTGTGGCCACGTTCATTGGATGTGTTGTATTAGTGTGTCGAGTCTCTGTTTTGTCCTTGTACTGTGTATGTGATAAGTATGGATGAGAGTTTGTGGATGTTTGTGTGACAGAGAAAATTAGAGTGTGATTGCGTCTTGTCTTTATGTCTGTTTTTATTCCTCTTATCTCTTTGTTTTCTGCTGTCTTTGTGCATTTCATTGGTGATCGAACCATCAAGAGGTTTCACAGGGTCTTTTGTCAAACTTGTAGTATTCTTACGAAAGTAACTTTAAGAGATAGTTACAAAAAAATAAATATATATATATATATATGTGTATGTATGTATGTATGTATATACGTATATATGTATATATGTGTATATGTGTAATATATATATATATATATATATATATATATATATATATATATATATATATTATTTACACATTTTCAGGTTGTTCTAAGCCTTGATGACCTTCGTTTTTTTCTGTAGAAATCTTAAATAATAAAATCTATAAAAATAATTAAAAAGTGAAATAAAAAAACATTTAAAATACTTTTTTCCAATGCAATGACAATAAATAGATTGATTAAAGATCTCAATAAAATACAAAATAAAATATCATAGCTTAGTAAAAATATCATAAAAGTGGTCAGTGTGACTTGGGAGTTATTTTTTATAATCTTATGAATGTCTGCAGTTTTTGGTGGGAAAATTATTTAAATGTGGGTAATTTAGGTAATAATTTCTCTCTTAGTCATTGACTAATTGAGTCTTTGACTCAGTGAATTGAAAACTGAATCACTTTCATCGAAATGATTCACAAGACTACATAAAGATAACATGCTTTATTAGTGAATCAGACATTTCTGCTTTCAAGCATAAGATTTTTAGTTAATAACAGATTAATTTGCTCTGTTCATTTTATAACATAATCATATTTTATGTATAAATTGGGGGGAAAATACAAATTATTTTTACTGAGTGTTTGGTAAGTTACTTCAAAAGTGTACATAAGTAAACTAATATTTAAATGTATTTATTTATTTTATATATAAATAATATATTAATATATTAAATAATATATTTTATAGATAAATAATTTAATTGCTTGACTCCATATTAAAATTCTCTATAAATCTCAGTGCATAGACAAGAGAAATTAAACTATTTGAGTCAAACATGGCCTTTTAGCTTTATTTAAAAATAAATAAATAAATAAATCACTTAAAATAGTGAATATACTGTATGTATCAAAACATAAAACATTTCAAAGTAAGGACATGCAATATTTTCACTTGATATTAATTAATCAAATAATTGTTTCTGATGTGCAATTGTAACCTTCAGGTGAAAAAGGAGATATTATGCAAAATATCTGACAAAAATAATATTATGATAACAAAGAAACTATGTGTACAATTTACAGCCTTATGTTATCATGAACTGTTTTAGCTCAATTTTGTTGTTCTTAGGCATGCATGTGCAATTGTGCTGAAAGTTGAAAAATAGTATTATTCAGTAAAATATGTTTTTAAAAGAAAAATACAATTACTTTCCTTCTCTGAGTTGATTTATAAAAAACTTTACAGTATTTAAGGCAAGTATAGTTAACTGCAATTAAATAACCTACAAAATGAACAATTAATCCATTACTTGGCTTTTTCAATGGAAAAGTAATTTAATTACAGTAACCTGTTTACATTGTAACTAAGCATTTGTTATACTGTATGAACCATAATAAGGATATTTATGGTTGCTTTTGTCATCTTGTAGTTGTTAATTGGCCTGACAATTCATATTTGAAACACATTTAGATTATTACAATAACAGTTTTCAATGTTGGACTGAAACATATTTTTAAAGCCTTGTGAAACTCATCACTCATTGTTTTAGTGGCTTGCTAAATTCTGCAGTTATAGATATGAAGCATTGGATCAGCGAATCACCAGTGTGTCCTGATCCATCATCTTCATATCTATACCCATTCATCCCCACTCAGGGGGGATGTGTGACGTTCACCCAATCTTGCAGTGGTTGGAGTGACTGGTTTGCCCATCCCCTGTTGCATGCTGGGATATGTAGCCCGCTAACATAAGCTTGATTTTCTGCAGATGGCGCTCGGCCACACGCTCCATTCTCCTCCGGTCAGTGCCCCAGGCGGTGTAGTTTTAAAGTTTGAATTATCTCATCTCTTTCAGTTCCTCCTGTTCACCTCCAGACAGAATGGCCCTGGAGCTCAGAGATGATTAAAAAAATAGATAATATAGCGTCCAATCATAAAGCAGCATCAGTCTAGTATACAGAGATGTTCATGAAAAAGATGAATAGAATTGAACAGTAACTTAGTCTGAGTTTTGGAAGGGTTGTAATGTAAGTCTTTTCTATAACTTTTTAAGACTACACTGTTCAAAATATTCAGTCAAATTTACGGTGGTTTTCACAGTTAAAAATATGGTAGAAACCGTAAAATAATGGTTTAAATTTTACGGTAAACTACTGTATTTAATTAATTTATCGTATATTATATACACCAGTGTTTTGAAGTACGAACATCTACACATCATAACTTTTGTTACACAGACAAAAACTAGTGATGGGTTGTTCTTGAACGATTCGTTCATCATCGAGTCCTCTCAGAGAGTGATTCGTTCATTCGCGCATGCACACATTTGTGCAGGTGGAGTAGAAGATTAGTCTCTTTTTCGAGTCTTTTATCGGGTTTGAGTCGTTCATTCATCACGTGAAAGGCAGAAGCCAATCATATGCAGTCAGAGCCGGAAAAAGATTTGATCTGTTCATCTCTCGAGTTCTTGGCTTGAGTCATTCGTTCATCACGTGAAAGGCAGAAGCCAATCATATGCAGTCAGAGCTGGAAAAAGATTTGATCCATTCATCTCTCGAGTCCTCAGGTTTGAGTCATCTCTCTTTACATGCTGTCACGTGATGAACAAACGACTCAAACCAGAAGACTCAAAAGATGAACTAATCATGCCTCCTTTCAGCTCAGACTGTGTGCATTGGTTAAGCTTATATGGGACTGTCTGTGTGACGTGAACGAACCACTCAAATTTGAAGACCTGTCAGAAGAGGTGAGCTGACATAATCATAGAGAAAAGACCAGGTAAACAATAAATGATTATTTTAGACTCCTTGTTATAGCATTCTAGTTATGACTTGTTTGTAGTGTGATCAACGTTTGGGCTAGTTGTAGATGACTTTGGAAGCAACTCGTAACATTTTAATAATATTTTGGCAAATTGAATGAAATGAACAAAATGACTCAAAAAAGATTCGTTCACCTCACTGAACAAGACTCAATGGTCCGAGTCAGTAAAATGATCCGAACTTCCCATCACTAACAAAAACACAACCAGCAAATCATATGATGAACCAAAGCTCATCACAAATAACTTTTCCCAGGAGCAGAGAAACATACTTATATATAAAATAACTACTAAGTACCATCATGGTAACACACATGCAATTTAAATAATGCAATAAACATTATTTATCAACATTAGATGTCAAATAAAACATCACTGATGAGAAAAAATAACTAAAAAGAACCATAGTATTGTCAACAAAAAGGCATAGAAAGTGAAGTTTCATGCAGGGAATTCTGGGAAAGTCAATTTATGGTTATTAACGGTATATATTAAGGAAACGTACTGTTAACCAAGTTAGAGATTTTTGCTTTAGTATTTTTACTGTTTTTTTACTGTTGAAATTACGGTCATTTTTACAGTGTTAACGTTTTTTGTAAAGTTAGTTAGTCGAATTTAAGTGACATCACATCTAACAATGTGTGTTGAGCGTGATGAGATGCAGTTAATATATCTCTGTGTGTCTGTGTGAGTGACTGTCTGTCTCTCTGTTCTGTCTCTCTTCAGTGAGCTGTTAGAGCTTGAGTAGAGCAGGTGTGTAGACGTCAGACAGGCTGCATGACCTCATCTCTGCCCTGCCCAGCGCTGGCTCACTGACTCACTGACTGAATTACTTACCATTTCACTTTATGCTTTCCGTCCTCTTATAATTTGTTTTTTTCTCTCTTTTTCTCTACATTTCTTTTCTTCTTACTTTTAATTTTTTTTCTGATTTCCTTCCTGTTCCAACTTGGTTTTTTAATTTTCTTTTCTTTTTTGGTACATTTCTTTACTTCTTGCTTTTTTATTTTCCATCATTTTGGCTATTTTATAAACTATTATATTCTTTTCTTTCTGCCTTTCTTCCTCTCATCTCTTCCATCTCTGTTTTTTTGTTTTCTTTCTTTCTTTCTTTCTTTCTTTCTTTCTTTCTTTCTTTCTTT
>CAIGQV010017532.1:2596969-2613418 GCA_903798115.1 Danio jaintianensis
TTTCTTTCTTTCTTTCTTTCTTTCTTTCTTTCTTTCTTTCTTTCTTTTTTCTTTCTTTTCCCTCTTTCTTTCCATCCACTTTCCTTTATTTGATTTTTTCTTTTTGCATTTTATCTCTTTTTCCTTCCTTCCATCCATCATTTTTCTTTCTTTTTTACATGTCCTTCTTTAACTTTGATTTTCCTATTAATTCTTCCTTCTTCCTTTATTTTTTTAATTTTTCTTTCTACTTTCCTTAAATTTCCTTTTTTAATTTGACATTTTCTCCCTTGCACCTAGCTTCCTTCCTTTCTTCCTTTGCTTCTTTTCCTTACCTTTCCTTTCTACTTTGCTTTATTCCTTATTTTTGGTTTCCTTTCTACTTTCCTTACTTAAATAGTTTTTTCTTTTTCTCTCTTATTTCTTTTTTCCATTCATTGTTTTTCTTTTCTTTTTTCCTTCTGTTGGTTTTCTTTCCTTTTTTCTTGTAATTTCCTCTCATTCTTAATTCCTCTCCTTCTTTGATTGGACACTCGTCTCTTCTCCTGCATTGGACTGTGAGAGCGCCCTCGAGTGGTGTCTCTTCTTCAGTGCTCATGCATGGAGATGCTCTGCAAAACTGAGTTATTTCAAGTCTTGTTGCTGTTACGGCAAGAAAGTGTCTTCCAGAAAGACTTTGTATGTTTGAAAGCGTGTGCACATGTGCCTGACTGCTTAACGCATGCACCATCAAATGCCATGGCTGCAAACTGCATCTTATCATTTCTGCCTCTCATGCAAATGCAAACAGTTTATGTTGAGGGTTTTCAGGCTGTGTGAGTGAAGCCATGTCTGTCTGGAGTCTGTTCTTTCTGCACAGATAAAGGATTCACCCTATTTTCTGACTTTATGCTGGATTTTCTCCCCACTGTGTGTGAGTGTTTAAATTTTGTTGAATGGTTTTTGATTTGTGTTCTTTCAGGGTGGAGAACGGATCTGTTCTCAAACCAAATGTGCGGATGTATATTTTGTGCATGTTTAGCATGTTTATCTTACATTTAAAGCACTCTGTTTGCAAAAAAAAAAAATTAGAGGGATTATGTCATTAGTTGACACATTTATCTAGTGGAAAGATGATATCGGGACTCTTTAAATAATTGCAAATTACTTTAAAAAGTAATTAAAATGATTTGTGTTTGCTCCTTGGTAAAAGTTGCCAGGTAGCTGCTAGTATCTTTGAAAATCGAATGACTGAAAATGGGAAATTTTGTTAGAAGGAAACTGGAAAATTGTGAATATAATCCAGTTTATTTAGATTTTATTGTTTATTTTTCTAGTTCTGCTTAAGCATGCCTAAAATACAGAAAATGGCAACATAGACTCATTCTGAAAACGTAGCCCTATATGTACATTTCTGGAGATCGCAAATTATGTAGTCAGAAGTACTAATGGCTGCATTTTGTCTTTAAAATGAACGCTACAGGGCGGTATGACGCCGTTCCTTTTCGCGCTTACCTCAGTGTAGACTACTTTTCCGCTGTTACCAGCTTGTCGAGTGGCTCGCCGCGTACGTCGACAGACTTGTGACGTGGAGCGGAGTTGACCGCTATGACGGGGTTCGAGTCCGGCAAAGAACGGTTCTAGAAAGCAGGTAGGACAAAAACAAAAGCCAAAAAATCAAATAAACAAGTAAATAACAGGGTGAGAATGTAGTAAAATCTGAAAACATGGTAAAAATCAGGCTGCCGCAAGGGCTTTTCTTTTTCTGGATTACTTTTCAAAACACTGTCGGTTAGGTTTAGGGAAGGTGGTGGGCGCTGGTCAATCGGTGCTTTTGAAAACACTATCGGTTGGGTTTAGGGAAGGAAGAGGGTGGGTCAGTCGATCAGTCAGTCGACAGCGGCCTCTGGTGGATATATGCGAGAAGAGCAGGCGCGAATGGCACTCGCAAGAGAAATTTGAGATCTGAAAAAGCTACAGAGTGGCCTCTGGCGGATTCGCAAAAACAAAAACTGCAAAAGAAACATAGCTCCTGGGACGTATTTGGCGCTCTCCAGAAATGTATATAGGGGTATGTTATCAGAATGAGCCTGGGTTGGAAAATGGTGTCGTTTGTCAATTTATAATAAAAAATCTTTGTTACACGCTGAAAAAAATGATTCATTGCATTTACTACATTGTTTTATGGTAAGTGGTTGCAAACAATTTATATGTACTGAATTTAAACAAACAAATTAAATTTAGTAATGTTCAACTTAATTTGTTTGTTTAAATGCAGCCAATATAAATTGTTTGCAACCACTTAGCTTAAAAAAATGTAGTAAATGCAATGAATCATTTTTTTTTCAGTGCAGGTTTGTTAGTTAACATGAATGTAGAGAAGTATAAATTTCATAATGTGGCATTATAGGTTTGGCTTACTTGTCTGTTCTCGTTGCTTAGCATTTTTTTGGGATACATTCCTGTGTGTGCGTGTGTGTGTGTGTGTGTGCGTGTGTGTGTGCGTGTGCGTGTGTGTGTGCGTGCGTGCGTGCGTGTGTGTGTGTGCGTGTGTGTGTGTGTACTTTACTGTATGTTGAATGCTGTCTGCAGCTGATTATGTAATCCACGGAATAGAAATAAGGTCACATGATGGACCTCTGTGTTATGTAAGCCCCCTTATGTGAATCTAGTCCTGTTTGTCTCTGGTCACTGGTCATTTTTCAGTCAGTTCTGAACGGAGGAATGTCTGTTGTAGACGTTTGAGCCATTTTGCTGTCGGGTATAAATGCTACAGTATTCTCGAGTGTGTGATGACATGAGAGTCTGCGAATGTTGTGAATGCGTTTAAAAGCATAAGTGGCTGTGCAAACATCATGTGTGAGAGATTAATTCAGGTCTTTGATTTTAAAGCCCACAGAGGCACCTCAGGTGGATGAGTCGGGGGTAAGAATTTCTGCCCCTCTTGGGCTTTTTGCCCAATTTTTACAGTCTGCATTCTTTTTCAGGTTTCCGTTTGAGTTTTGAAATCTTGATTAAAACATTGTTGCCTCTCATCTTAACCCACCCCGACTTCAATTTGATGTTACGTTTGATTTCATTTGCTTTTGGTTTTGCTTTGATTTTACATCGTTTGACTCTTTTGTCTATTAAGGGAGTGTCACCCAAACGTGACAAACTGTGTGTGTGTGAGTGTGTGAGTGTGTGGGGTCATCAGCCCCTCACGTTTGTAGTCCTGACACTGCTGCATGGTTAAGGGGCCCCTGTGGTCAGATTAGGTCGGATTGGACCAGGTAAGCTTGTGACCTCAAACTGACCTTTCCCCTGTATGAGGTTTAGGGGCCCGATGTAAGTTGGCATGAAGTAACTTTGGGTCAAGAGAGCCATGCTTGCTCTGATGCGTGCAGTCAAGTATGGCAAGGTTTTTCTGTTTTTTATCCAGCATGCACCCCTCTGCCCCCTTCCTCTCCTCTCTAGGATGTAAGCATGAAACACAGGGTCTCTGGTAGTGTTTCTGGATCAGTCAAACCAGCTGTTTTTAAAAGATCAATTCTAAATTCTTATAAAAATTCAAAATCAAACAAAAAGTGCTCAGGGGTAGCTTAAATAATGTGTCGGTGCTCTTTGTGTAAGGGATTCATCAGAATAAATCAGTCCAAGGCACTCGAAAAATGTGGACAAAATATTAAAAAGCCTTTATTGACATGGCTATTCCTTGATTTGAAGCTTGAATTGATACATTTCGGCTGCAAATGGGTAACAAATGATCCCTGCTAAATGTATTATTCTGCCCTCCGCTGGTCAGACTGCCTTAATACAGCCTGATGCCCTGTGTTAGATCTTTCCTTTGATTGGTTCACTAATGCTGACTCCGCCCTCACAGAACACAGAGGACAGCGCTCGCATTTCCATCACTTTCTTCCGTCTTTTTCGAGTGATGCGATTGGTCAAGCTGCTGAGCAGAGGGGAGGGAATTCGAACCCTACTCTGGACTTTTATCAAATCCTTCCAGGTCTGATTATTATTATTTATATATATATATATATATATATATATATATATATATATATATATATAAATTAATTCTGGGCAAAATTTTTATGTACTGGCAGTGATCAATCTTTGATTACAAACTTTGGTTGTAAATTTAAGTTGATTACACTGTTTAAGTTTTTTAAATATAAATAAATAAAATAAATTAATTAAAAATAAATATTGTAACTGCTAAACTGTTATTGGAATGTTATGTTTTTCTAGTTGTTTATACACTTACACTTACTTTTTAAATAAAAGTGCTTAATACACTTCTTTTGAAACTATTATTGATTTTTGTGCATAATGCAATTAATCGCAGACAACCATGCGATTAATCGCGAGAAAAAAGATAAAAAAGTATAAATTATATTGACGTGTTTTTTCACAAATGCAATTTATTAGACAAGGTGTTCTTTACAGTATAAGTTTGCAAGATAATGTATTTTATATATTTTTGTATTCTATATATTATTATGTTCTTGTAATAAAAAAATAATATGCTTATTAATAATATTATGCATTATTAAAAAAATTATAATATATAATAATAGAATATATATATATTATATAAAAAAAAATTATATTCTTTTTTCAGGCCCTGCCATATGTTGCTTTGCTGATAGCCATGCTCTTCTTCATCTACGCTGTCATTGGCATGCAGGTGAGTTTCATAATGGATTTTAAGTGCAAAAACGTTTTTATTTAATACTGTGGTTATATTTTTTTCCTCCCACACCTGAAAATTGACTTTTAAGAAAACAAATCAAAGCTATTCACATTTTTTAAGTATCGAAAAGGAATGTATAGCTAATCTGCTTTTTATTTTGAATATTGTTTACAGTTTTAATGCTCTGTAGACTGTTTTTATCTGCTCTTGATATTTTACCTAAAATGCAAATCATCCATGTTTGGTTTACTTGATAACACATAATGTGCACAAATTACATGGTTGACATTTTAGTACTGCACAGAGCAGCTTGATTTACCATCAGAGGACTTCACTCTGTTATTCAGGTGTTTGGGAAAATTGCCATGGTGGATCACACTCAAATCAACAGGAACAACAACTTTCAGACGTTCCCTCAGGCTGTGCTTCTGCTCTTCAGGTCAGGAAACGGCACAGTGAATATGCTAAAGCTAAAAACATCAGGGTTTTAAACCTTTATAAAGATGATTTTTCATTTGTCTTGTAATTTTTCTTTTAAATATACCTTAATTATACCTTTCTTTTATTTTACCAGTACATCTTGGTGTTTTAGCACATATTAAGCTTTCTGATAAAATTTGAGATTATTGAATGAATTCAATTTGGCTGTTTTTTGGGTTTAGATGTGCTACGGGTGAAGCCTGGCAGGATATCATGTTAGCATGTATGCCAGGCAAGCTGTGTGACCCGGAGTCAGACTATAATCCTGGGGAAGAAATGACCTGCGGGAGCAGCTTCGCCATCATCTACTTCATCACCTTCTACATGCTCTGCGCCTTCCTGGTACACACACACTTACTGAGTTACTAGAATAATATAATGTATAATATCACCTGTCTATTTTATTTTATTTTATTAAAAAAAAATATATATATATTTTAAAATATATATATTTTTTATTTTTTTTATTAATAATTTTTTTTTTTTATAAATTTTTTGTTTTGTTTTGTTTTGTTTTTTGTTTTGTTTTGATTTATTTTTTAACATTTTATTTATTTATTAAATTTTTATTTTATTTATGTATTTGTTTATTTATTAAATTTTTTATTTATTTATTTATTTTTATTTTGTTTTATTATATATATATATATATATATATATATATATATATATATATATATATTTTTTTTTTTTTACAGTTTTATTTTATTTTATTTTATTTGTGCTCTGGATGAAAATGATCAACAATACTATTTCCAAAAGCAATACATTGAATAGTTATTCAGACTGAGTAATATCTTGTTTTAGATCATTAACCTGTTTGTGGCTGTCATCATGGACAACTTCGACTATCTGACCCGTGATTGGTCAATTCTGGGGCCACATCACCTTGATGAGTTTAAGAGGATTTGGTCAGAATATGACCCAGAGGCCAAGTAAGATGAGATTTTTTGGCATTTACTACATCAATTTTAATGTGTTTGTGTTTTATTGGCATTCTTGTATTGTTCATAGAATACTTATTTGTTTTTAAGTTTTGTCGTGTTATTTGTTTGAATTTTGTAAAGCACTTTGGTTGAAGTAAGGTGCTATATAAATAAAGGTTGGTTGATTGATTGATTGATTGATTGATTGATTGATTGATTGTACCTGTAGGAAGAAATGCCACTATGCTAGTTGCATGTGCAGACTGTATATAAGGCAAAGTTTTCTTTTATCACAGAGGCAGAATAAAACATCTTGATGTAGTGACATTGTTACGCCGTATTCAGCCTCCTCTCGGCTTTGGGAAACTCTGTCCTCATAGAGTCGCCTGCAAGGTTGGAGACATGTATTCATAAATAAAATGTTTAAGCATATGCTAACACACTCAGCTCACCCTCTACATCTCTTTGTATCTCTCTCATTATTTTTTTAGCGGCTGGTGGCTATGAACATGCCTCTAAACAGTGACGGCACGGTCATGTTTAACGCAACACTGTTTGCTCTCGTGAGAACCGCATTGAAAATCAAAACAGAAGGTACGTGCTTAATTTTGCAGAACTGCTTGTGTCAATGCACAAATTGCTCTGAATCCAAATCAAAGTCAAGAAGTCAATACCCCACTTTATATTATTCAAAATTATTCATTAGAATCAATGCATTTTCAGGGCGTCTGCGGGTCCTTTAAAAGTTTTGAAATGTCTCAAATAAAGTTACTTTAATAATAATAATAATAATAATTTAATAATAATAATAATAATAATAATAAATAACCTTTAAAAGGTTTTGAATTGACATTTGATAGGTCTTAAATATTTTGGACACGTTACCGCAATAAAAACTCCTTCCGTCAATGGCTGTTTACAATCATTGGACAGGCCGATAAGGTTTTTTTTCCAATGTTATTGCATTATCTGAGAGAACTAATCAGGTAGTAAATTGAAGCACAGGGGATGTGATGCAGAGCCTGTAAAGGTTATTGCACATCCATAATTTTCGACCTCACGTTGTGTGAATCGTATCGACACACTGCCTCCGAAACTTTCGTTCGTCATAAAAAAATTCAAACCGAGTTCGATTTTTTTTCTTTTCTTTTTTTTTTGCATCCGAAAAAGCACTTTGAAAGGTGTTTTGACAGTTCAGAGCCACCGTACAAGCGAAAGGCAAATACAAAATGCCATCATTTGAGCTACAGACAACTCTATGACAAACACAGTGCATAATATAAGACAGAATGTGGCGGACAGTTAAGAACCCCATGCTGAATTCAGTGACTGGCACATCTCTGACCTGCTGCTGTTTGGTGTATGTGTCTGTACATTTGACGTACTGCCCTTAGACATTATAATAGAAAGCTAGACGCCTGGTCCGCTTCGGTCCGTTGCTTCATATGTCAACGTGTATAAGCAATGCCTCAACATTCCACAGATTTTCTGAAATAAACTTTGCATTTGAGGATAATCCAGCTAATCCAGGAGGACTCTGATTCCTCTCTATGCAGTATTGGATGAACTTCAATTGAATTGACTCCGAAATGTTTTGCATTTTTTCGGAATGGATTAATTAATACGCATCAGACTTTGTACTTGACAAATTTTGAAAATAAATAAAAAAAAAAAACACATACGAAAATTTCGAACTTTAGTCTGCAAAGACCTTAAGTGTTTTAAAAGACTTCGCTGACTCTTGTTTCCCACAGTACAGATCTGTTATCCTCTCGCAGAAGCAATCTACTGTGTGTGGAAACATAACAGCATAACAGCTCGGTTCGGTTTGTCATAGAATTAATAAAAAGCAATTTTCGTGCACTCAAAGTCCTCTTTTTGTAAGTGGCAGCAGATTCCATGTCTGCTTTAACCATTCATTGAACAGATTATTAATAATAGATCAAAGAACATTTCAATTTTAGTCAGCTCAAACCAGTCGATTTGTGACGTTAAAAAAATGTAAATATGTGCAATATACTGTACTGACATGAAAACTAGCTATGTTAGTAACTAACTATGTTAGTCATGATTTATGAAATAAATAACAGAAGCATAACATTTATATAAAGTCCTTTGCATAAATGAGTACACCTCCTTTTGGAAATTAATATTTGTATATTAATAATATAAAAAAAAATTTGTCTGTCAATATAGCCAATAATCTTTGGTGCATTTAAACAAAACTATTTTATTAAACCTTTATATCCTTTAAAATAAGAGTTTGGTCAAGAATAAAAGGCAATACATTTACACTCAAACAAGTTATTGCAAAACTAAAACAATTCAACCAAATTTTATATAGTTTTTATTTTATCTAGATTTTTCCTGTTAATTAATTTTTTTAAATGATTTTCCCCAATATATTAATTTGGGTGTACTTATTTTTGGAACGTAATCTTATGTGTTTTTGTTAGATTAGATTAGTATAATCTAATGTATAAGCACAAATATATTATTGTAAAGCATTCTATAAAAATATTAATTTAAAGGGAAATCTGTGAGGGTTGTACTCATTTATATATATATTAGGGCAGCATGATATTGGAAAAAACTGACATTGTGATATTTTGTTCTGTGATATACATTGCGATATTCCATATAATTTAGACAGATGTAATGAATAGCTCTATTTGGAAAGAATTTACATAATTTTCCATTGATTGGAACACAGCGGAATGAACCACCAACTTATCCAACATATGTTTTACAAAGCGGATGCCCTGCCAGCTGCAACCCATCACTGGGAAACATCCATACACATACACTATACACTACTCATTCACACACATACATTACGGACAATTTAGCCTACCCAATTCACCTATACCACATGTCTTTGGACTTGTGGGGGAAACCGGAGCACCCGGAGGAAACCCACGCCAACACGGGGAGAACATGCAAACTCCACACAGAAACGCCAACTGACCCAGCCGAGGCTCGCACCAGCGACCTTCTTGCTGTGAGGCGAACGTGCTACCCACTTCGCCCACAAATTGAGTAATCAAATGTAAAATAACAGTGTAGTTTTCATTGTGTGTATCTATACTTAAATACAATTAATCTTCCTTAAAGTTAAAAACATTATAATTTATTGTGCATGAATGCTTTAAATGTGCACACAATCACAGACCTTAAAAACACAAACACAATCAACTGTGGTTCCTGGTCAACTATAATCCCGTCTCAACGTTGCAGATCCTGCGATGCGACTATTGTTGATGCACACATTGCGATATCGATGTTAGAACAATATATTGTGCAGCCCTATATATGCATGTGAATTGCAGTTTTGGTGGTCTTATATTTCATACAAGTTGGTATTAAAAAGGTATTAAAGTCTTCGATTTAACTTGTTAGACTCTGTAGACACCCTGACTTTGATTGAAATATGAATAGATGACCCTCTTTGAACTTTTTTCCAGAGCAAATCATCATTAAATGCAAAACATTAGCAGTTGTGTTTATAGCATGCTGTGTGTTTTGATCCAGGTAACCTAGAACAAGCGAATGAAGAGCTCCGAGCTGTGATTAAGAAGATCTGGAAGAGAACAAGCATGAAGCTTCTGGATCAAGTGGTTCCCCCTGCTGGTGGTCAGTGATACAGCTGAGAGATTGTCGTTGCTAGTGGAAATGTGCATTTATGACAGAGCATACACAACAGCTCTAACGTCTGCATCTTTTAACTCACATTAATATTGTTGAACATGTTTTTTTTAGCATACACACATATACTGAACATTTGTGTCACACACCAGCACTAGCTTTTTCCCGCTGTTTTGCTCTTAGTTTCTCCTGGTCGGGTCTCTGCAATGTTTGTTCTGTTTCCGTATGTGTCGCGAATGCTCTCCTCTCCTGCTCGGTTCTTTCACTGCATCCACACTGGACCCTCAATGATGTGTGTTAGTGTGTATGAGAATACTTTTGGAGGAGAAAGAGTGTATGTGTGTGTGTTGAGCTTCGGGCTTGCATGGCAACTCAGGCATGCTGTGTCCTTATAAAAATGTCTCTTTTTCTCTGTTTACTACGCTGTCGCTCTCTCCTGTCTCTGCTTGAGCTTTTCCACAGCTTCCGTTCCTCATTAACTGTCTTTCTGTTCATGTAAAAGTTCAAATCTTCAGAATATTCTGAAGCAATTCTGTTTTAGGGTGGTGGCATGGAACTAATGTTGCCTCTTCTTTCCTGATCTGTCCCCAAAGTGCTTGTTTAAAACAGTGACACAGACCCCTGCTTCAGAATGATTCTCACACACTCTTACGCATACACGGACACCAACATACAGATGAACACTTTGCATACATTTATATACATGTTAGACATGCACCTAAAGAAATGCTACGCTAATGTGCTAATACATATTGCTCAGTGCTGCTTGCTTGCATGTTCCCAGTAGAAGCTTAGCTTATATAGGATTAGATTTTAGCGACGTTTCTGTAGATGGTTAAGTTGGCTTAGTTGAGGCAGTTCCAGGAATCTCTCTCATGTTGCTATACTAATATGCTGACGCTAACATGTTTGCATATGTCAGGTGCTAAAATGTGAATTTGACTTATTACACTTCTGGCATTTGAATTAAAATGGTAGCTGTGTTATGGAATACGATAGCAGGTTTCTAGCTGGTCTAAGCTGGGCGTTAGCTGTTTGACCAGCTGGTAGCTGGTTTGATGCTAGTTCAAGATTGGACCAGCTAATAACCAGCTAAATGCTAGCTTAGACCATCTAGAATCTTGCTAGAATGTTTCGAAACACAACTACCAGTTTAAATTGGGTTTAACAGGGAATGCATAGCAACTTGTCTAGTTTATTTTGATTTATTAATTGCTTATATGTTACAGTAAAACTAATCATTCTTATAATTATTCCTAATAATTATTTTAATTATCTGTATTTCATGTTTAAATGGCTTTAAAATGCTTCCTTTAAGAAAAATAAATGAAGTAAAAGCAGTCTTATTTAACAAATAACACATTTTTAGTTTATTTTATATAAGCATGTTTGCCTTTATCTTTGTCTCTCTATCATACATTTTAATAAGACGTCACAATATCACAAATAGCAACATATTAAGCACCAGGTCAATGTAGCAGAATGATTTCTGAAGAATTATTTTACAGTAACAATGCAGAAAATTATTAAAACGTTTCACATGAGCCTTATCAACCCCAAACTGTAGTGCATACACATTAAAGGCGACCCTAGTAAAAGAGATTGAAAGTGAAATGCATTGATGTCATCTGATCTAGAGAGCACATTTAGGTGATAGATGAGGTGTTTGTTAATTAAGACTGTTTGTGTTTACTATCTAGGAGCCATTTGTGTTGAAATCCAGATAATTCCGAATAGTTCTTTAGCTAAATTTGACACTTTGTAGCTGTTTTTCTCCTTAAATGACTAAGCAATTAGAAAAAACAGAAAGCGTCTTTTAGTGTCAGTCTCTGTCTCTCAACGTACGTCACCACAGTGGTGTGTATGCGTGCGTTGAAGCTACTTGCTGACAACGAAGCCGTGTGTGTGGTCTGTTCACTCAGATGATGAGGTAACGGTGGGGAAGTTCTATGCCACTTTCCTGATACAGGACTACTTTAGGAAATTCAAGAAACGCAAAGAGGAAGGCCTGGTG
This sequence comes from Danio jaintianensis, assembly GCA_903798115.1. NCBI lineage: Eukaryota > Metazoa > Chordata > Actinopteri > Cypriniformes > Danionidae > Danio > Danio jaintianensis. The sequence continues at coordinate 2,608,674 of CAIGQV010017532.1, forward strand.
GGAGTTCATCCGGCACAGAACAACACGGCCATCGCACTGCAGGTAAGCAGAACCTTCTGTCTACATATCTGTGCATTTTGAAGACTTTGTGTTTATTAATTCTGTCAGACAACAATGCCAAAGAATTATTGTACATTTTGGTAATGTTGTATTATTTTTTGTTATTTAATTAAATCGAAATGGGTTGTAATTTACTCCAACAATTCTCAAACTTTTTTGTCATCTGAAATGCTTTTACTAAAAATACTTAATTAATATTTGAGTAATTTAACCACATATTTATGGATCTCTGTTAGGTAATGGTGACATCAAATAAAGGCTAAATAGGCTAAATATATATGTCAACATAAATGAGTGCACCTTCTTTTGATATTTTTTTATCTCTGTGAATATAGACAATATATTATGGTGTATTTCAACAAAAGTTTTAGTAAATGGAAAAATGGTCACCAAACATCTTTAGAAATAAAAATATTATATTAATAATATAATAATATTAGTCGTTTAAATATTAATAATATATTAATATTTAAACGACTAAATATATTCTTTATGTTTCTCTTGATTTTTCCTGTTTGTTAACATTTTATGTAATATTTATTCCAACATATTTATTTTGGTGTACACATTTTTGGACCATGATCTTATGTTTGGGCTCCAGTTTGGGCTTTGGTACTGCATGACTAATCTAATGTATTTGTTACCGGCAATGTGTGAAATCCCGGTATTGTATAGAATGCCTAGGAAATGTATAGAATGCCTGGTGGTTTTAGGCAAAGTATGAAATATCAGTTTTTGTAAAGATTTTGCATACTTTTCCTAGGCATTGTATACAATTCCTAGGCATTATATAGAATGACAAGTATCATTTAGGGAAAATGTCAGAAGAGCACAACAAAAGCCTTTATTGATTCGTCCACAAATTTTTGGTAACAAAAAAACTAAAATTCGGTAAAAAAAACAAAAACATTGGCTCTTGCTTGAGATAACTAATCGTAGAACCGCCGTTGCATGTCAACATGGTGTGATTCGTGTCCTGGCACTACACTCCCTTCTGACATGGTCACACAACAATCCATAGGGAAACATTACAGGAGAGCGTCTCTGGAACCTCAGCCAGATAATACACACTGACGTCATGAGAAGAATTATGGCAATATTGTCTGTGATGTGGTAGTGGAACCACGTACTGGCAATATGCTGTCTTACAATAACGTTCAAAACTCACATGCTTTGATCGTCATCGTCAAACAACGACCCAAGCGCCACCGCCAAAATTAGTGGAAGGAAAAATGGCGGGGGTAGGCCAGTTACATACTTTGCCACACAGCGACTCAGCATTCTATAGAATGCCTTGGCAATGTATAAAGTAGCAATCATTTCATACTTTGACGTTCGATTTTAGGCGTTCTATACATTTCCTAGGCATTCTATAGAACATTATACACATTGCTGGTAACATATATACACAAATTCATTATTGTAAAGCATCTTATAAAAAATATTAATTTAAAAGAGAGATCTGTGAGGGGTGTACTCATTTATGCCGAGCACTGTAAATAATAAAATATAATATGATGTTCACTGTCAGTGTAAACATAATGTACAATTTAAAAGAAATCTGATCAACTTTGTCTTAATACACTGTCTGTACACTTTCTTTGCATGAGACCACTTTACCTCAACTGTGTCTCTCTGTTTCTGGATGCCCTGATGTTGTTTTAGCTTGAATTCGGATCCCTCAATGTGATAATGGTGATCTGCAAATGAATCTCTGTCTGTTTTATATGTAGTTTTGAAGTGTCTGTACTCGTTTACCATCACTTCAGAGTTATAACTCATGTATCATTGTTTTTAAGACATTGTGTTGGTCTTCATCCTCATAAATCAAACACCAATGTGTTTGATTTCTCTGCAAACATAATTTTCTTTTAGCCAGCCATATGAATAGCATCTGTGGCCTTTTTAGAAAGTCACAGTAAAGCCCAGCATCTTAGCTGAAGTGTATAGTTGTATGTAGCACACAAATATGGAAGCACTTTGGTATGTTTTTCCTCTTTGTCTGCTGTGATTGTCGCCATCCTTCATGAATTTGTCCTGTCTGGAAGTGTCTCGTCAAGCCTGTTTGTGTAAATGTGTCTGGTCAAGCGCCCCCTGGTGGCATGTGTGTGTGAGGGTCTCTGCTTTCCATTGAAGAGCTATCCTTTAGCTATCTTGTCATCATGGTTGCAGGCTGGCCTTCGTACGCTGCATGACATTGGGCCAGAAATCCGCCGCGCGATATCATGTGACCTGCAGGATGATGAGCTAGTAGACTTTATACCAGAGGAGGACGAAGAAATTTATAGGGTAAATTACTCACCTTTTATGACCCCTTTCTCCTTATAAAATCGATCTGCACCTTATTGCCTTTCCTTAACTGCCTGGTACAAATACAAAGAGTTCTGAGCTGCTTTTTTAATAGTAACAGTTCTTTAGGGGAGATGTGATGAAGTGTTCACCATTCCTAGAGGTCGTACACATTTCAGTTACAGGGATAAATTCGCCAAGTCGGCAATCTACAATCAGTTAACATTATCGGAGGCTAAATTAGGTTTGTAGTAATGACTGTTATCTACATGTAATCTGCATTTCTGTTGATTTCAAATTGAGTTCAGATTTAATCAGTTCATGAAATTCACTCACACCATACGCCATTTTACCTCCTTTCCAACTTCTTTTTCCCATGAGATCATTGAAAATGGTAATCTAATAATGTAGCCTTGAGAAACAAAGACACCATATTTAAGTTTTAAAGTAAAATTGTTTGTTTATTTCATCGGCTGAAGGATGTCTCATACAGTACAGCCTGTACGTCTTTTAAGAGTTGTCCATAGTATTAAACCTTTAAGAAATTTTCTGATTATTTGAACTCCAAGGTGACAATGATACAAAAGAACTAAGGCCCTGTCCACACGAACACGGGTATTTCAAAACCACAGTTTTTTCTATGCGGTTTTGCTGTTTGTCTACATGAAACTGATACTTTCTGAAAACTCCGGCCAGGGTGAAGATTTCCCAAAACTACAGTACAGTGTGGACACTAAAACTGATGATGTCAGCATGTGTGCTGTTTTCTCCTTTCTCATTGCCCAACACGGCTGGGTTCACACCATACGCGGAAGATGCAAATGAGGCAAAAGACCGCACATTTGCTGCATATTTGTGTCGTTCGCCCACGGAACAGTAATCCACCTCTGTTCTCATGTTTGCATTGCAATTTACTCGTGAAAATACTTAATTCCCCGTTTGGTGTGAACTCAACATAAAAGTATGATTACCGCCAGCAGTTGGTTCGGCGTGCCCTTAACATGCTTCACAGTGTTTTTGCATTTTCATGTGGACAGAAACTTTTTTAAAAAACAAAAGCGGGAAAAAATACGGGTTCATAAAAATACCCGTGTTCATGTGGACATGGCCTATATCATTGGAATCACTTTTGGAACCAGTTTTTCTATATGATGAATAATAAAAAACATTGACATAAAAAAAATGGAGTGGCAAACGACAAAACTTTGCACTCAAAAAAAATTTTTTTTGCTGTTTGTTCAAACTACTTATTTAAAATGAGCTGAAACAGCACAATTCTGCACAAATCCAGTTTTTGTTTTGGGACAACTTAATTGTTTTATGTTCAATCCACTTAAATTTGTAAAAACTTATAAGTTAACTTAATTCCTTCATGTTGTCACTGCACAAATCGATTGTGTGGAACCCAGCATTTTTTACAATGTAGTTTGCAACTGTAATAAACTGATCTTCTGAAAACATAAATATGGTGTCAGTGCTGAATAAAGTCCATTGCGCGTTTGGTTGAACTTACAAGAAGTATTTGTCCACAGCGAAACGGAGGACTCTTCGGCAACCACATCAACCACATAAACGGAGACCCCCGGAGGAGCTCTGGCCACCAAACAAACGCCACACAGCGCCCTCTGCAGGTGCAGCCGCCCCCACATTACGTCCACATGGAGCAGCCCGTGGGGCGCCTGGGTCGTGCCAATGCCATGGCACAGCAAAACCATCATCGTCACCACCACCATCATCACCATCATCATCATCACAACAACTCCTACAACAAATCGCCCAAGTCCACCAACATCAACCTCAACAACGCCAATGTGTCCAGTTTACCCAACGGTGGACACAATCGCTACTACGAACACGCGCCCGCTAACGGCTACCCAGGATCATATTACGGAGAATACGACAAGCCCAGGACCCCTCACGGGCAAAGGTGAATGTTCATTCAACATCTTGCTCTTGATCGGTTTATTTGTATTAGTCAACAATTTACAGTATGGTGTAATCTCATTAATACCAATGAGATTCATTCTTGAACCAATTCCTGCTTCAGGAATTATGTTTTTTTAAAGATTTATGCAACTCCTGAAGTACTTTTTTTTTTACTTTAAAACTGAACATTCATATACTCTTTTGAAATGATTATTCATCTACATTGTCATCAGCTGATGTGGTCACATTTAACATTGTTTGGCGAATTTTTGTCAACAATTTTGTTTTTGTCAAAATTCTATGGGAATTTCGTGTGGGGAAAAGGCTTCCCCATGCATATTTTGCAATCATTTAAAGTTGGTCCTGCAAATTTACAGCATCGACTAACAGAAGTCTGTTTGATTTAAAAATTTGTTTTTACAATACAATTTACAAAGAAAAATTTTTGCATTAGAAATATCGCCAAATTT
>CAIGQV010017532.1:2620890-2647359 GCA_903798115.1 Danio jaintianensis
TCACGAGTCCAACACTCTAACCACCAGGCCACGACTGCCCCTTATAGCATTACTATAGTGTTATATTTGTATGTTTTCTAAGTAGTGCATATTAAAACAGCTCATTTATATTGGCCACTGTGTGTGTGTGCGTGTGTGTGTGTTTGTTGTATTCAGGTGATGGCAGTGGCGGGTCTAGACTCCAGCAGGGCTCACAGGCTTTCCCCAACTCGATCTACCAGATCATGGGCTTCACCTCCTCCAACTCCTGCAAGTAAAGACCGAACGCCGTACTACACACCGCTCATCCGCGTGGACCGTCCTCTGAGAGACAGCGCCAGCAGCAGCCATTCATCCATCAGGAAGAGCTCGTGGTACACAGACGACCCTGAGTACCAGCAGAGGAACTTCTCACCCGTTCACCTGCAGGTCCCACCCGAGTACAGGAACCAGTACCTGCAGAAGAGAGGCAGCGCTACCAGCCTGGTGGAGGCCGTGAGTCTGAGCCCTCCTATTTCACTTCATCACATATACAGTTAAAGTCAGAATTATCAGCCCTCCTGTATTATTAGCCCCCTGTATATTTTTTCCACAACTTCTGTTTAACGGAAAGAAGATTTTTTTCAACACATTTCTAAACATAATAGTAACTCATTTAGTAACTCTAATAGTAACTCATTTCACTAACTCATTTCTAATAACTGATTTCTTTTATCTTTACCATGATGATAGAGCATAATATTTTAATACATATTATTCAAGATACTATCAGAGGAATCTAGCTATTGTTATGGTTTACTTATTCAGTTACTTATTGTCAATCATAGGGAAATTGTTTTTACACAATTTCGAATATCTATTGTTGCCAATTACAGTGAAAACTAAATAATATTTATGTTTGTTGTATACATTTATATGTATTAAATAATATAGTTAAAAAGCTATTTGTTTAAAAAAAAAACAATTATCTGAAAATTTTTATTTATTTTATTGATTTATTTTGCATTTATTTATTGTATCTGAGAAACCATAATTCCAACCAAGCATCCGTTGTAGCCAAGTAATTAAAACTGTATTGCAAAAAAAGCCAATTAGCACATATACATGAATATTTATGTATGTTAACCAACCTAAAAATATCAAACAGCTAATTTATTTTGTATTTATTTACTTAGCTTAATACATTTTAATTTAATTTAATTTAAAGTCTAACACTATTATGTAAAGGCTAAAATCAGGGTGTCCGCTGGGTCTTAAAAAGTCTTAAAATGTCTTAAATTGCTAAAACAAAATTTTAGCCCCTAAAAAGTCTTAAATTCACCAAAATATTGTGTTGTAGTTCTTAACTCATTTTAAACAGGTCCATGAAAAGCTACTCATTCAGGCCAAAACCATCCAAACACCAGCAATCCATCTCAATAGAACTTTTAATAAATAGTTTCATTTTTAACTATTTTAACTAATTATTTATTATAATATTTACCAATATAGTTTAATTATCTTCCTTACAATAACATTTGTTTAAAAGTTCTCCATTTATTTATGGTGAGGACACTGAACTAGAGAGACAGTTGTGCATATATTAAATGTTATTTTAAATGTTATTATGCAAAAAAAGTGCATCTATAAAACCAGAGTTTGCTTGTTTTGACACATTATTTAAAAAATGTGGCTAAACAATAACTAAATTTGATGTTTTTTATAAGGATGGTAAAAATCTTTTCCTTTTCCATTAGAACAAATTCTTATACTGTTTAGCCCTGTATAAGTCTGAAATTTCATTAATAATGGTCTTAAAAAGGTCTCGACTTGAAACCTGAAAATAAAAGTGCACAAAATTCACTGCAAACATTACAGCTTTGCAAATTTCAATCACCCAAAACAAAGAAAATATGAAAGAATCTGAACCTCTTGCAATTTCATGGTTAGCCAGAAGCAAATAGATGTTTCTAGTTTCAGAACAAAATGTACAGTGATAGTGTCAGTGAAGACAGAAGATACACTGTAAAAAAAAAAAAGATACACTGTTGACAAAAAGTCGAGATAACAAATATTTTGATGTTGCTTTAACTTATTTTAATAAGTTAATCAGGTTTGAACAAATTCTTTTAAGATTTACAATGTTTAACTTAATATTTTTAGTCAGTTTGATTGATGTAAGTTGACTGAAAAAGCTAATTTGATTCAACATTAAATTTTTTTACAGTGTATTTTGCAACAATGCACATTTTCTCCTCCTCTGAGCAGGTCTTGATATCAGAAGGACTGGGTCGATACGCCAAGGATCCAAAGTTTGTGGCCGCCACGAAGCACGAGATCGCGGACGCGTGCGAGATGACCATTGACGAAATGGAAAGCGCCGCCAGCCATCTTCTGAACGGCGGCATTACACCTGTAGTCAACGGCGTCAACGTGTTTCCCATACTGGGCCACAGAGACTACGAGCTGCAGGACGTCTCGGCGAGCTATAGTGACGAGGAGCCCGAACCTGAACCCAGACCGCGCTACGAGGAGGACCTGGCAGACGAAATGATATGCATTACCACTTTATAGCACCTGGTTTGCTAAAAACTGATTTAGCGAAACAAACAAATATAAAGTTTATTTATTGGCTTACTACCTAAAGAAGTGCCTTCACAGCAGAGCAGAAAGGCACCACAGGAACGGACGCATCGCCGCCGGGAGAGGACCGCCCGAACTTTCATTGGTTGCTTGTACCGTCACTCCAGGAAACGGACCAATGAGCAGCAAGCCGAGGTAACCGGGTGGGCAGTTAGGCTGTTTCCAAGGTGATGACAATCAGAACGAATATGTCATTACCTCAGTCACTTTATTAAGGGTTTTGCATATCAAGCACGTTGCAAGCTCAATGCAAGCTAAGTATGGCATATCCCTCCACAAAGGCTTTAGTTTCGCCCCGTACGATTCTTTTTTAGTAAGGTTTTAGGTGAAGTGCATATTTTAGAGAACAAAAGCTAATTCTACACTAACACTGGTTTACAATAAGGATATCATGCAGGATTTTCAAGAGCATTTTGCGTTGAATGCACTAGCAGACAGGTTATTTTTTAAATTTAGGATAGCCTGTTTGATATTTCATAATATGCTGTAAATGACTTGTAATATATATAGAGCAAAAGACAACTTTGTAAAGAGACGTTCTATATTTTGTAATTATGTACTGTACAAAAACAAAAAAGTCAGCAATATTAATCCTAATTGATGTTAACTGCATTACGTAAAAGACGAAATTCGGTGTTATTTTAATAGGTACTGTACTTTATTAAATTCTTTGCCTTTATTCTTTGCTCATATGCATTCTTACTCGTTTGTGAAAAGTATAGAACAAAAAAGCCAATTTTCTATGAGGTTATGTCTGTGACACACCCGCACAAGATATGCAAGATGTTTTTCTCAGTGTCTGTTTCATTACTGGCATAGTGTTCCCTTCGAAATCTACGGCATGCGGTATGGGTCATGAACTCTGACTTTAGTAGGGCTTACAGAATCGTGTCTTAATCGTGCTCTTGTTTGTGTGTATTGAACGAGTCTGTCGTAGGACTTCCCATTTTCAGCGTGTTTTCATTGCATATTTTGTGCCGGGGAGATGCACAGGACGGTGCAATGGTAAATGCTTTGTGCATTAACGATGATGATGCTGCTGCTGCTTATAATTAGTCTGCAATTAAACTGTACGACCCTCACCAGGAACATGCTGCCACTTGGAAAAGCCTGCTGCCACTGGCTGATCTATGAATTGCTGATCTGGAAATAGTGCAAAGGTTTCGGATCAGTTCATCATTTCTGCTCTTTAGGTGTTTTGAATACTGAAATCTTCCTTTACTTTCATAATGATGTTGATGATTGGGGAGTTTCTGGGTCACTTGAGGTATGTTCACATCGTGCAGCCATAAAGGAAGGGTTCAGTCAAAAATAAAAATTCTGTCTTTATTCGCTCTCTACGCCAATAGAGCTCAACAGTCTGGATTTGAACTGTTGTGTGCTATTGTTTGTGCGCAAATAGAAACCTGCTTAGGTTCTTGTGCTTTAACAGATGAATTTATATTGAACAAAGTCAAAATATATACTTAAACACAGTTGATTATGTGAACAAACAGTTATGTGTATCATTATGTTAGGTCTGTGCATTAGCTCTTAAACTGACTAAATTGTATTTGCTGCTGTTAGATCTTTAAATTTAAGGTTCTCAATTGTAATTTTGCTCTAGCGTAGGGATGTAATGATGAACCATGAACTGTAAAAAAAAATGTATTCAAATATGTGTTGGATGAGATGCAAAACAAATCTCGATACAATTGAAGTAGGAGTTAAAATGAATGAATTTCTGAAGAGAACTGATTGTCTTTAGAAACATTTATGTGGTATTTTTAGTTCATCTTGCCTCTAAATGATACATATTAAACTAGTGTTCATAAGTGCAGTGCTGCTTTGCTTTAAAAAGGAAACAGAATATCATTGCTGTTCATAAGCGCCACCTACTGGCTGAGAGTGAATCAGCATCTCCTTCAGCTCGTCTGCTGTTTTCTTCAGATGTGTTTTATGTAGTAGGCCAATAGTTTCACAAAACTAAAGTCAGACCATTATGGTTTTGCTTCAAAATTTAAAATGATGCGCCCAGTCTAAATTAATAAAAAAATGCTTATGCTGCAATTAAGTTTGGATCCTGATTAATGGAAAGATCACAGGCCAAAGCCTTACTTGAAGAGGTTATATGAAAAGATTTCTTTTATTTGTGTAAATTAATTGATTCGTGGCACTGTAGCTCAGTGGTTAGCACTGTTGCCTCACAGCAAGAAGGTTGCTGGTTCGAGTCCCTGCTGGACCACTTGGCAGGTGCTTCGGTTTTCCCCACAGTCCAAAGACATGTGCTATAGGTGAATTGATTAAACTAAATTGTCCGTAGTGTATGAGTGTGTTTAAATGAGTGTGTATGGGTGTTTCCCAATACTGGGTTGCGGCTGGAAGGGCATCCGCTGTGTAAAACATATGCTGGAATTGCCGGTTCATTCCGCTGTAGCGACCTCTGAAATAGAGACTAAGCCGAAGGAAAATGAATAAATGAACAATTGATTCGTTCTATTATTTTCTGCAATTTAATTTAGTTATATATTAAAATTTTATAAAGAAACGTGCAGCAATAGCCTAGTAAAAGGACACTTTTTCATTTACTGCATAATGCATTCAATCTCATTTTGAAAAAAGAAACATGTGAAACCAAAATCATGAATTGAATCATGAGTAGTTCGGTGAATCGTTATATCTCTACTCCAGAATATTTATTTGTGATTGCATTTTTGGAATTGGCTTGCATTTAACTAAAATATACAAAAGAAAATCTCACATAAACAGTTCATGCGATGGCAATATTTCCATGTCATATCAAAAATGTCATTAAATATATAGTTATTTTTTTACTAGAACTATGACAACAATAATATAAGGCTTTAGCTCAAGAACAAGTTTATAGGTGCATCCCAAATCGCATACTTATGCACTATTCTATGCCATTTTGTAGTATAAATAGTGTAAGTAGTGCATTCACACTGAAAACTCTAAAAAGAATAAGTGCACTTTAAATACCCGGATGATGCACTTATTTAACCGTTAAAAGAAGTGTGGAATGATGGACACTTCACGCACTCAATGGCCGCAGCTTTGCTTACGTAGTGGAAGGGACAGAGCTTTCGGGCACTGATGTTGGATTACTTTTATTTATTTTGGATTGTGAAAGCAAAATTCTCCTACGAGAGTGATTATAGCGCCTCCAGATGGTGAATGCCGGTTATACTCCTGGCAGGTATTATTTGATAGTTTGGTCATTTATTTCACTAATTTGGCAACCGTCAAACATCATCAGGGAAACGGTTTGAACTTACGCTCAGTAAAAAAACGTCAGTGTTTCATTTGGGACGACACTACATACATATACTATGCTGTTGGGTGTGTAAGTGCATAAGTCAGTGGTCTCAAACTTAATTCCTGGATGGCCGCATCTCTGCAAAGTTTAGCTCCAACCACCTACAACTCACACCTGCTTAATAGTCTCTAGTAGTCTTAAACACCTTGATTAGTTGGATCAGCTGTGTTTGATTATGGTTAGAGCAAAACTGTGCAGAGCTGCGGCCCTCCAGCAATCGAGTTTGAGACCTATAGGATAGTGCATAGTGTATAGTGTGCCATTTGGGATGTAGCATATGGCTTTTATTTTAAGGGAATAAAATATAAAAAGCATACCCTAGAAGCATGTTAAATGTGTTGATATCATGTAAATATAGTGACCATGCTGGAAATTACTAAGTCGCATGTCATGTGTGAGTAAATAATGACAGAATTGTCAGTTTTGGGTGCGCTATCCCTTTAAGCAGGGCAAGAAACTGGCTAAGCAATACTGACCCCCTTCCCCCTCTTTCGTTTTACTCTTTCATCTGTCACTTCAGCTCTGACTTCTGGAAAATACCTCTTTTAGTGCAGGGGAAACATATCAGCATTTGAAGCGTCCGTTTTTTTGCCTTTAAGGTGTTGTAAATCTCTGTTCTCGGGCCTCGACATGGGATTACATCAATTCAATTGACCTTTTGTCACTTCCAACAGGCAAATTAATGCTGAACATTATGGCAAAAAAATTAGTTTGACTGCAAAGGCCACTGCCTTGAAGTGTAAAGCTTCAGTCCAGCTGAAATAAAGGGAAACGTGCGTGGGGTTTGTCGAGTGTTATTGATCGTGTGTGTTTTGGAAAAGTACTGTGCTTTTCAGTCAACCGAATACTGTCACTGCGTGTGCACATCAGAAAGGGCTCTCTGAAATGGAAAAAACGAAAAGAAAAAATATATATATGAATTGTTGTGTTCCGGTCTTCATGTCGATTATATTGTATCTTGTAAACGGACCAATGCACATTCTTGGCACATTGTACTATTCGTAGCAATTACTGGTATGGACAACAAAATATGCATTATTTTTAATAAACAAACAAATAAATAAAAAAAAGAACTTGTTAAACTAAAGATTTAACTTTTACCTCGTGTCAGAGACTGCTGAAAAGAAAGAAAAAAAAATTGGTTTCTTAATATACCAATGGGATTTTACTATTAGCACATTGCTGTTCGTCTTTTGCACAGATTACTGTAACGTGCAATTTGTTTTCCCTGTTTTCTATTCATATTTTGTGTATCAAGGTGGGCGAATTTTGTACTTTTTTTCTGTGACTGTGCGTATGGTTTAGTGGAATCTATATTTGTCATTTACATTTCACCTTTCAGTGCTGGGACAAACAGACGAGAGAGGGGATAAAGATGCACTCCTCTTTATTGTTGTTAACTTGACAAAATGAGGGAGAGAAAAAAAGTATTATACAAGTTTTCAGAGCCACATCTGTTGATTATCACATTTTCATCTAGAGTTGTTGCTACTACTATTATTATTAAATACTTTTTTTCTTATTAATGCTGTAAGGAAACATAGGATTCTAGTGTAACATATGTACAGACGTAACGGAAAGATGCGTGGTGATGTTCTCCATTTGAAAGTCTTTATCTTTGCTCTGTTATGGTTTTTATTCCATGAGGAAAAAGAAAAAGGGTTTTCTCTTCGTAGCAGATGACTTCTAATATCCCTCTAGGTTTTGTATTGATACATTTTTTTGTAATTTTCCTATTTTATTTTGGCCTGGACTTGATTTTAATCAATATTGAAATTTTATTTTCTAACGATTAATACAGAATAAACTTAATGAATACATAAACCTCTGTGTCGTTTATTTGTGCGAGAACAGCGTGCGGATACATTAAGGCGGGTTTCTCAGTAGATCTGAGTCAAGCTGGCTTTAATTGGAAGGTCAAATATAAAATATTTAATCTGATTGCAATGCAAGATTCATTTGGGGCTCTGGGATCTAGATAAGCGCTCCGGACTGATTAGCATTAGCATTTATACCGTATTTTTAAATTAGGTTGGTGAGATGTTTGAATGTTTATGAAAGAGTCTCTTATGCTCAACAAAGCGGCATTTATTTGATTAAACAGCAATATTGTAAAATATTATTGCAATTGACAACATTTGTATTGCATTTGAATATATTTTAAATGTCATTTATTCTTTTTTATTCAAAGCTGAGTTTTACAGGATCCTTCAGAAATCATTCTGATATGCTGATTTGATGCTTCTTAAACATTTCTTATCAATAGCAGCTAATTTTGAATATTAGCATAACACAGCTGTGATGTGAATGAAAGGCTAGATTCAACATGACCTACCCAACATTTAAAGGAAACGCCACATTCATCCAATCATCTCACTTCAAGCAGAGAAGCACTTCATCAAACTCTACAGTCTGTCTTGAAGGCTCAGTCTGGGCTGATTTTGTTGTTTGATGGAGAAACGACAGTCTGAACTTCAGATATGTCTTCCTCTGAAGGCCAACGGTCCTTTCCACACATCAGAAATGGTATTGCATACCTCTGGAACTAGAACAGACATTCATTAAATACAGTACAAACAGCCCACTTGAACATTATACTGCATTTTAAAAAATAACACCGAGCACCCAAAGAGACATGATGATAAGAGAAAGAAAAAAAAAAAAAGTTACATTAGTATGATTTGGCATCCTCTTGTATCAGAACCCTCATCTGGTGTTAATAGCTGCCAGGATTTATAAAAGGCGCAGTTAGAAATTAGTCACGAACAATGCGTTTAAGCTTATTGCATATGCATTTGTACACTGTAAAAAATATAATGAAAAACGTCAAGACAATAAATATTTCTCATGTTGCTTTAACTCATTTTAATAAGTTTATCATGTTTCAGCTAAATTAAGGCATGCAACATTTAACTTAATGTTTTTAGTCAGTTTGATTGATGTTAGTTGAGATGACTAGAAAAGTTCTTTTTGATTCTAACTAAAAAAATGAAGGCACCAAAAATTGTTTTTACAGTGTAGGCATTTTCCTTTTAGACAAAATTTCAAAAATAGGAGTTTATACAGGTAAATGAATCAAGGTGATTTACTTATATTTGCAACAGTTTTGTGTCATTATTTAATGACCAAAAAGCTCATCTTACACAGTCTATGGTCTTTCCCAAAGTTGAAACTGTTTTTACAAATAAATTGCATGCACCTCATTATTATATGCTATTTTATTGGCTTGCGCACTCACAATAATTTGCGATCCACACTGGATTTGCAAATTGAGATTGCATATCTCAGAGATGCAATATCAGACACAGTGCACTCAATGGAGCTAGTGACGTCACTGTGAAGGGGTAGAGTTAGGGGTGGGGTTAGGTGTGCACATTAAAAAGCATTGCATGCAGCTCACCTTGCAACTGCACCAAGTCTGCATCCAGACCCCTCTCGTAATTTGACCTGTTTAGTAACGATGTGTTCAAAATGGGACATATTTCCCTCCGAAGGGCACTTTCAAGTGAATGCAATCATGGCCGCCATATTGAAGTGTAGTTTCAAACCGAAGAGCTCAAAACTGGTCAATTTTAAGGGTCCTTCGGAATGAAGGATTTCAAACTGATGTACATTTAAACCCCCATGATCCTTTGCACAGGGAATTTTCATTTAGAAGCGCTCATCCCTATGCCCAAATCCCTTCGAAGCTGTCACTTCAGGCATACAAACATCACTCCTGAATGGAACGCAGTGTAAACAGAAAGCAAATATTATAGTAAATTTGACAATTTTGCCACAATGCAAATTTTATCCGAAAAAAATAATTGTAGTAAAGTTTCTCTTAGGATTGCAATAGTTGTGAGAGACAAAAGTTTGCCAGTTAAGCACTATATTTTTGCAACATACTGCAATGCTTTTTGGGAGAGAGCAAAGTTTCTCAGAAGCAACAGTTAAAGGTGCTGTATGTAAGTTTTTGACTCTTCTAAAGCATAAAAATACCATGATATGTTTGAGGATATTTAAGAAACATGCCAAGTGAACATTCTTGTTCATCTGAAAAGCAATGCTAAAGTCAGTTATTCTGCTTAGAAAATGTCTGTTACGCTCACTGCCCACTGCCACTTTAGCAAATTATATTTCAGCACCCCAGGTTGTCTTGTTATTTCATTCATTCAGTCATGAAGGCTTTGAAAGCATGCGTCCGTGACCGAAATGCGACCTCCGGTAGACAGTAGCAGACTCCGAAATGAGACGCAGATTCAGAGTTCCACATGAGGTTATTAATTAGCAAATAATATAAATATTACAAGTGTAAACATTAGATGAGCAGGTTACATTGTCACCCCGTGTCCTAACAACACGCTACATGACGAGATTTGCAGTGATGAGCAATTTGGCTGTTTGCACCAGATGAAACATGACAGAAATTTAAATACAGCCATTCAGTAGCACAGAATATGCACTCACTCATGAAATGCTAAGGTTTATAATCTAATTAATACATATTAAACCTCTTTAACATTATTAAATGTAGGTTCTGAATCACTGATATGTGTTGGCCTGCACTGAGTCACAGTTCGATTTCAAACGGTTTATTTTATTTTTAAGATCTGAGGTGAACTATCTGCTGCTGCTTTCAGTAGTATGGCAGTAAATGTCATGTAAAATGGCATTCAAACTCACATTATTAGCATTTAACACTGAATAAAGCACATGAGGTGTACCTGAGGTGATCATTGTCAGTTTTCTGTTGTTCACCTGTGAGAAATAGAAGCCGTTTCTAATATATCAATTCGAGGTGTTGGTTAGGACAAAAACTTCTTTTAATATAGAGAATATTCCTTCTATCGTGTGCCATTGCTTTTATTTAGAACACGGTTTAAATCAGCCTTTAGGCTCGATCATCAGATTCGCTCCTGTTGGACGTCAATATGGCAACCTGCGTTTGCGTTTGTTTTGATCGAGGAATGCAATACCTAGTTAAACCACTGGGTGTCAAACTTACATGCCGCACCTTTAAATAGAAAAATCTCAAGTTTCTTGGGGGGAACAATGCTTTTTCTAGAGGATGTTTTGTTTCTTCTGAGTATGCAATAGTATACAACAGACCCCAAAATTTTATGATGTATGATTTTTAGTTGTACCTGTGTATCAGTACTGTATATCTTTTTGTTACCACAGTATTGACCTTATTCTACAATGTGCAACTGTGCTCAATTTTGCAGTTGTTTTAGAACTTCCAATTCAGTTTCCTATGGGAGAAATGACTAGGAATAATAAACGGCAGAAAACAGTCAGCTCTACAAACAAGTGTGTTCATGACTATACATAAAAAGGAGAACAATATAATAAGAAAATGTCAGTTTCCAACATCAAGCAGCATAATGAGCTGTTTTTAACGTCTTAAAATCAATGGAAGTGAATGAGAGCGGAAGTCTCCAGCCAAAGAGACTCCAATGGCTGCGCCTGATCATATGTGAAGATTAAGGTCAATATAAGCCATACGGGTGCACGTGGACTGCTCACCTGTTTGTTCATGTATATGTAGATCAGGGGGTTGTATATAGTGCTGCTCTTGGCCATGTATATGGGTAAAACCTTCACCAGCACGGCCAGCTGGACCTCAGGTTTGAAGACGACGGTTAGAGCAAGGGCAGCGTAAGGCAACCAGCTCACCAGAAACGCCAACACCATCATCACCACCATCCACGCCACCCGAGCCTCTGCTCGCGCCGCTGCTCCACCGCCAACCTTAGCCACCTGTCAGAGGAAATAAATGCCAGATCTTTCAATGTATTCAAACAACAAGTGTTGGCCATTACACAAAGTAAGCACTGAGTAAAACTAATACACTGCTTGTTTAAACTGCTCATTTAAAATGAGCTGAAACAACACAATTCTTGAGATATTTTGGGGGACAACTTAATTCTTTTATGTTCAATTCACTTAAATGTGTTAAGTTAACTTAATTGATTTGTGTTGGGACAACATGATGGAATTGTGTGGAACCCTGCATTTTTGACAGTGCAGTACGGATGCATAGATTCAAACCAGATGCACTGAAAAGACCCACGCATAAAAAAATGTGGCCTCACATAATCTTATTCTACAGAGACCCCCATGAAAAGAAAAGTGCAAGTAAGTGCCAACACCCTTCAGGTTTGAACCTGGCACATTCTTTTGCTCATTTTTGGTCGCCTCTGGAATAAGATTGTGTGAGCTTTTGGCCACATTTTGGTGTGTGGATGCTTTTTTTTTTTTCTTATTTCCGTTTTACTGGAGTATAAGCACAGACATACTTGATTTCTAAAACACTTAAAGGAACAATCCACTTAAAGAAGGCACATTTGACAACTATGCTAGAGTTAAACAGTTGAGTTTTACTGTTTTTGTTTTTTTTTAAATCATTCAGGGGGCGACACGGTGGCGCAGTGGGTAGAATGATCGCCTCACAGCAAGAAGGTCGCTAGTTCGAGCCCCGGCTGGTTCAGCTGGCATTTCTGTGTGGAGTTTGAATGTTCTCCCCGTGTTGGCGTGGGTTTCCTCCGGGTGCTCTGGTTTCCCCACAGTCCAAAGACATGCGGTACAGGTAAATTGAATAAGCTTAATTTGCCGTAGTGTATGTGTGTGAATGCAAGAGTTTATGGGTGTTTCCCAGTGATGGGTTGTGGCTGGATGGGCATCCGCTGCGTAAAACATATGCTGGATAAGTTGGCAGTTCATTCCACTGTGGCGACCCCTGATTAATCAAGGGACTAAGAATTCATTCAGTCAATCTTCGGGTCTGGTGGGAGCACTTTTAGCTTAGCTTAGCATAGATAATTAAATCGGATTAGACCATTAGCATCTTGCTCACAAATGACCAAAGTGTTTCGATAACTTTCCTATTTAAAGCTTGGCTCTTCTGTAGTTACATCATGTACTAAAACCAATAGAAAATGAAAAGTTGCTATTTGCTAGCCTGATATGGCTAGGAACTATGCTCTTATTCTGGCGTAATAATCAATGAACTTTGTTGCTGTACCATGGCTACAGCAGGCGCAATGATATCAATGCCAATGTCATGTTTTTTATATTCTATACTATTCTGATGTTGACATTAGACATTTTCCTGAAAGTAAAATGTAGTCATCCAAACTCATATTCAACAAAAAAAAAAGCTGTCTTATAACAGTGTTTCTCAACCACGTTCCTGGAGGACCATCAGCTCTG
Source organism: Danio jaintianensis (assembly GCA_903798115.1). NCBI lineage: Eukaryota > Metazoa > Chordata > Actinopteri > Cypriniformes > Danionidae > Danio > Danio jaintianensis. Next base: position 2,634,002 of record CAIGQV010017532.1, read on the forward strand.
CACATTTTCTATGTCTCCTTAGCCAAACACGCCTGATCAGATCATTAGCTCATTAGCAGAGACTGAAAGACCTGCAATGGGTGTGACATCCAGAGCATGCAGTGTTGGTGGTCCTTCAGGAACGTGCTTGACATAGCCCTACTGGCTGGCTGAACTTCACCAGCTGTAAGAAAACAAAAAAAGTAGCCCAAAACATGTCATACTTGTCTCAGCGTGTATAGCAGCCATGAATACGACACCAGGATGATGGCGAATGGCACCGCGAAGCAGACGGAGAAGTAGCAGATGATGTAAGACACGTCTCTGAGTTCTCGACTCTGCCAGTGTGGCCCGCAGGACGTTCCCGCTCCCTCCAGCTGGTAGCTCCCCCAGCCCAGCAGAGGCGGAGTGTTCCAGATCAGAGACCAGAGCCAGCAGGACAACAGGCCTCCTGCGGCGTGTCTGCTCTGAAATGTGATGGAGCCCAGAGGCCGGCACACCACAAACAGACGCTCCACTGCGACCAGAGCCACGGTGCACAGCGCTGAGATACCTGTGCACACACACAAACACGTTTACTTCAGTCATATGACAGTAAAGATGCTTTACTTCTTTTATGCAGTTGTGCTTCAATAAAATATTGCAAATTGTACTGCTGTCAGACTTTATTGTACTGTCGTTGAACTGTTTCTAGTTCATTATATAGCAATTTTGCAGTTGCACTTAATTTTACTGCAGTTGTCCTTCTATATACTGCAGTTGTACTTCAGTTTACTGCAGTTATTTTTTGTATGGGAATTGTGACCCTGGACCACAAAGCCAGTCATAAAAGTGATAGTTCACCCAAAAGTGAAAATGTATTCACCCTCAAGTGGTTCCAAACCTCAATGAGTTCTTTTTTCTGTTGAACGCAAAAGAAGATATTTGGAGGAATGCTGAAAACCTGTAACCATTGACTTCCATAGTAGGAAATGATAATAATATGGAAGTCAAAGAATTGCTCAAAATGTCTTCTTTTGTGTTTAACACAAGATAGAAACGTATAAAGGTTTAAAACAAAAGGTAAGTAAATGGTGACAGAATTTTCCTTTTTGGGTGAACTGACCCTTTAAAATGAAGTATACTGTATAATAATAATAAACAATTAACAAAAATACGTTGTATGGATCAAAATGATCAATTTTTCTTTTATGCCAAAATATATTAGGTAAAGATTTCCTACTGTAAACTCTTGATTAGTAATATGTATTGCTAAGAACTTAATTTGCACAGCTTTAGGTTTTGTCAATATTAATTCAACCCTTTCAGATTTTCAAATAAATTTCTCAGCCAAATATTGTCCTAATTCTAACAAACCATACATCAATGGAAAGCTTATTTTTATCCTCCTTTTCAGCAGGGAAGGGTCTCAATTAGTGTAGTTCGATTCACAAATAAATAAGAAGCAGATTAAGCCTATAAAATGTTTACGAAGACTAACGAAGTACGTTGCTGCCTGAGTAAACTCCTTTAGAGTAATTAAATCGGTGTCTCACTTACTTTCATTGATTATTTGTGGGGTTTACCGTCACTTTTAAGGACATAGTGAACAAATGTCAAACCAAATATTATTCTTTATTAAGGCATAAATTGAATACATTTACGAAGCACTACAACTCAAAATCAAACAAAAGATGATTCGTGAATCGATTCGCGATTGATTCAGAATCATTCAGTTCGAATGAACACGGAATTGTTTGTAGACGTACAAGTGTACAAGTCTGTCACTGAAAAAGGGCGCTTTTATCAAATTACATTTTACCACCAGTTCATTGAAATCAACCACAGTGACCATTGAGCGATGCAGAAGTTTATCGACACCCTCAAATTCAGGTAAAGAAAACAAAACACTATGGTTTTTGTGACATTCACATACTTTTGAACTATTTCCTTGTACTGCAAGGGCGGGAATCATTAAGTATATCACATGATATTTAAAAAGTATGTGTATTAATTGGTTTTAGAAAATGTAATTTTAGAGACCTCAGAGCTATCATAGAAATAAAGTAAGTCGTTTGGAGGCCAAAATGATCAAACTCAATACAATTTAATGTAAAAATGTATTATCCCATGTTTATTTGCTGTAGGTTTACTGAGACTGATACAGAACATTATAGAGATTAAAGAGTTGTAGTTAACCCCTTTCTTCAGTACATTTTTAATCTTTTTTTAATATATATATATATATATATATATAATTATTATTTTTTTATATTATTTATTAACTTATCTTGACAACAAACTATATGCAGTATATGCAAATATCACCTTTAATTTTTAAGTGTAAACTCAAAATGTATGGTGAAGACAAGTTATGAAAGAAACAAGCAATTACTTCAAGTGCAACAAAGGTGAATGGCTTCTCAAAGTATGAGTTATAATAATTGATAATGATCAAATACATTTTTTCTTACTTGCCCTTTACTTGTTTCAAACTTTTGTGAGTTTATATATTTCTGTTGAACACAAAAGAAGATATTTTGAAGAAAGCTGGAAACCTGTAACCATTGACCTCCACAGTATTTGTTTTTAAAGTCAATGGCTTTTCAGCTTTCTTGAAAAAAAATTCTATTGTGTTTAACAGAAGAAAGAAGATCATAAAGGTTTGAAACCACTTGAGAGAGTAAATAGTGAGTATGTTTTAATTTTTGGGTGAACTCTCCCTTCAAATAATAACATTAAGTTCGACGTGAAGTCTTTTATTTATTTATTTTACCAGTGTCTACAAGCCTGGGTGCAGTTTATTACACTGGAAAAATGATTCAAAAAATTATTAATTGGATTTACTAAAAATTTTGTGGTTGCAAACAATTTATATGAGCTGAATTGAAACAAACAAATTAAATTTAATAATCTTCAACTTAATTTGTTTGTTTGAATTCAGCCCATATAAAAAGTTTGCAACCACTTACCTTAAAGAAATGTAGTAAATCCAATGAATCATTTGTGTCAGTGTACACAGTGCAGTCTAGATTATAATTTCATGTTTAACCTGGATGAGACTTACCAAAAAATGCAACACAGAATCCCTCCAATACACAGCCGACCCGTCCCGTAATGTAGTAGCCCACAGCATTGGTCACCACAGATGGCACGCTTCCTGTTAGCGTGGTGCCCAGGTCGGCCACGGCGAGGTTGACCAGGGCAAAATTGAGCGGCTGCCGCAGCTGCTTGTGCCGCAGGGTGACGACTATCACTGTAGCGTTCAACATGACAGATGTGATGGAGAACACGGCCATGAGGAGGGACAGCGTGATGAATCCAGCCCGGGGAAGAGGCACCTTCAAACCAGGGCCATCGTAGTGGGCGGACGAGTCATTGAGGAATTCTGGGAAAAAGACCATCTTCCTAAGTATTAGCTAAAAATATTGACCAAAAAAGCTAGTTTTTGGTAGTTTTCCAGTCAAGCTATGTGTATTCTTCTGTGCTGTGTCATTCGAGTTGATCAGACATGCACTTTTGAATCACATCATCATGTCGGCACAGTCGGAGACACAAAAAAGGGCTCTTATTCAGATTAGGTGCTGTAAGAAGAAAAGTCCTGAAGATCCGGATTTAAGACACAATAAGTCCTCCTGGGTGTGATTACTGATCCAGCTCTTCCCTTGATTGCTGATGAGGAATGTGATTTGAGCCACTGAAAAAGAAGCATTAACAAAAATGCTCCCTTTTATGTGTGAATTTTCTCTTAGAATAATGTCAGATTGTACAAAATCAGATTTAGAGATTTGTTTGATATAAATATAGATGGAAGAAATTTGCATTATACCCAAAAATCAACCACAATTAATTTAGATATATTTTATTTCATGTATATATTTTTTATATTACTTAGATTTTGTATTTATTTATTTATTTTATTTTATTTTATTTTAATCAGTACTGTCAAATGATTAATCAGATCCAAAAACGGTGTATATTTTTGTGTATATAAATATATGCATGATATATTGTTTAAAATATTATATGTAAAACAAACTACAGTCGTGGCCAAAAGTTTTGAGAATGACATAAATATTGGAAATTGGAAAAGTTGCTGCTTAAGTTTTTATAATAGCAATTTGCATATACTCCAGAATGTTATGAAGAGTGATCAGATGAATTGCATAGTCCTTCTTTGCCATGAAAATTAACTTAATCCTGAAAAAAAAACTTTCCACTGCATTTCATTGCTGTCCTTAAAGGACCTGCTGAGATCATTTCAGTAATCGTCTTGTTAACTCAGGTGAGAATGTTGATGAGCACAAGGCTGGAGATCATTATGTCAGGCTGATTGGGTTAGAATGGCAGACTTGACATGTTAAAAGGAGGGTGATGCTTGAAATCATTGTTCTTCCATTGTTAACCATGGTGACCTGCAAAGAAACGCGTGCAGCCATCATTGCGTTGCATAAAAATGGCTTCACAGGCAAGGATATTGTGGCTACTAAGATTGTACCTAAATCAACAATTTATAGGATCATCAAGAACTTCAAGGAAAGAGGTTCAATTCTTGTTAAGAAGGCTTCAGGGCGTCCAAGAAAGTCCAGCAAGTGCCAGGATCGTCTCCTAAAGAGGATTCAGCTGCGGGATCGGAGTGCCACCAGTGCAGAGCTTGCTCAGGAATGGCAGCAGGCAGGTGTGAGCGCATCTGCACACACAGTGAGACGAAGACTTTTGGAAGATGGCCTGGTGTCAAGAAGGGCAGCAAAGAAGCCACTTCTCTCCAAAAAAACATCAGGGACAGATTGATCTTCTGCAAAAAGTATGGTGAATGGACTGCTGAGGACTGGGGCAAAGTCATATTCTCCGATGAAGCCCCTTTCCGATTGTTTGGGGCATTTGGAAAAGAAGAAAGGTGAGCGCTACCATCAGTCCTGTGTCATGCCAACAGTAAAGCATCCTGAGACCATTCATGTGTGGGGTTGCTTCTCATCCAAGGGAGTGGGCTCACTCACAATATTTGTCCAAAAGCACAGCCATGAATAAAGAATGGTACCAAAACACCCTCCAACAGCAACTTCTTCCAACAATCCAACAACAGTTTGCTGAAGAAGAATGCATTTTCCAGCACGATGGGGCACCGTGCCATAAGGCAAAAGTGATATTTAAGTGGCTCGGGGACCAAAACGTTGAAATTTTGGGTCCATGGCCTGGAAACTCCACAGATCTTAATCCCATTGAGAACTTGTGGTCAATCCTCAAGAGGTGGGTGGACAAACAAAAACCCACTAGTTCTGACAAACTCCAAGAAGTGATTATGAAAGAATGGGTTGCTATCAGTCAGGATTTGGCCCAGAAGTTGATTGAGAGCATGCCCAGTCGAATTGCAGAGGTCCTGAAAAAGAAGGGCCAACACTGCAAATACTGACTCTTTGCATAAATGTCATGTAATTGTCGATAAAAGCCTTTGAAATGTATGAAGTGCTTGTAATTATATTTCAGTACATCACAGAAACAACTGAAACAAAGATCTAAAAGCAGTTTAGCAGCAAACTTTGTGAAAACTAATATTTGTGTCTTTCTCAAAACTTTTGGCCACGACTGTATATGTAAATATATTTAGTATATTTTTGTATTTTATGTACAGAATGTGTGTGTATTTATACATGTATACATAAATTCATTCATTCATTTTCCTTCGCCTTAGTTCCTTATTTATCAGGGGTTGCCACAGCGGAATGAACCGCCAACTATTCCGACATATGTTTTACGCAGCGGACGCCCTTCCAGCCGCAACTCAATACTTGGAATGTATTCATGAATATAAACAGTATTGTGTAAATTAATTGCTATTAATCGTTTGACTATTTATTTAGTATTATTTGTTGTTGTTGTTGTTATTATTATATTAAAATTTATGTCATTTTATATTGATAATGATAATACATTTTATTTTATTTTTTTTTATTTTATTTTACAAAGAGTTTCTGATCTTGAACTATTTAGAATGATGTTGTCCCTGTGTTTTCCAGCAGGGGCAAACTGGGCCATGCAAGTTATGGGTCATCATGGCTCAAATCTACAGTTGAAGTTTTCTTGTACTGTCACCGTACATACAATACAAGTGCAGCTGAAATCATGTGTTTAACCCAGATCCAATGCATCGACATACATCAGTATACATCGGCATAGCAGTAAGTGAGTGCAATGCATTTTTCAATTTTTTTTTTACATCCCTCATTGCTAACGATGATGGATTATTTTCATTATATTATCATTTACAGTGTTATTTAACTTTAACTTTGAATATGTTACTTAACATGGAGTGATTAAATATAAGTACAGTATATTAAAATGTCCACTTTTATGCTTCCTTTGTCAAGTAAAACCACTAAATGCACACTGGTTATATGTATTTTGGCTCCAAAAAGTGTAATGTGTGCATTAAATATTTGCAGGCTTAAAATGTGAACATAATTTTACCCTTAATTCACCCTTGGTCAATGCAGTGAGGCCTTATGTTATTGCTTTAGAGGTGCTCCTACTGTATGAATCAGTTCATTGAGATGAGATCATGTAACTCAATGCGTTTAAGACAACAGATTTTGTAAAGGGTTTTGTAAGGGATTAAATGCGATGTGTAACTTCAGTCAGCACTAAATTTGACCTGCTAAGAGTTTTAACTTCCATTAAGACAAGACCGAGATTATGTGTGTTTGGTGGCCTGTATTCAGAACTCTAGCACAGACTAACCGGATTGATCAAACTATTACTTCTGTCCCTAAAACACCCAAACTCTTAGCTTTGTCTTTGTCATTGTGATTAAAGCAGAACTCAGATCACCAGTTAAAATCACTTCTGTTTCTGGATGCACATCTGTACTATAGTTCCAACGGATGCACTTAACTAACTCTAAAATAAATGTTACCCTAAAATACATTGTTCTTAAATTGAAGGCAAAAGCTGTTCAAATAAACAGAAGAATTAATTGAACCCTAACACTAATCCTATAACACATAAGTGACATTTAAGTTAACAAACATTTGACTTTCAAAATTTGGGGTTGATAGTTTTTGATGGTAGTATTTGAATTAAAAATGCAATATAAACAGTAAAATTCTGAAGTTTTATAACAATTTGAAATAACTATTTTCTGTTGTGCAATGTAAAAGATATCTGTTAATTAACAGTTTCTGTGTTTTGTGATTCACAAGTGTTTTCTGTTTATTTACGGTTGTGAATTGCATTATGGGATGTTGAGCTCTGCTCTGTCGACTTTTGATGTTGAAAATTCAACTCTACAGTTTAACAAAGTGACTTTTATTGACATTTTAGTTGTTTTAGTCTGTAAAATAACAGAAATTGTCCTGGCAGTTTATTACAAGGTTTTTGTAGCGTAATATACAACACCAACCCAGACAATATATCACTTTAAACTATAAAAAATGTTACTAAAAGTCCCTTTTTTTTTACTTTTCACAGTTAAAAAAACGTTGGCAGAAAGATCAAGGTCCCATAATGCAATTCAAAAGCATAAATAAACAGGGAAAAAATAAAAACATGAATCACAAAATACAGAAAACTCCTAATTTACAGATATTTTTTACAGTGTAATACATTTAATGTTGTATTTATTCATTTTCAATTTTTGCTTTGCTGCTCAACATTTTTATTATTATTATTATTATTATTATTATTATTATTATTATTATTATTATTATTATTATTATTATTATGTTTTTGTGGAAACCACAATAATTTTTTGTTTTAGATTTTTTGAATACAAAGTATAAGAACATAATTCATTGAAATATGTCTTTAGTAACACTATACATTAATTTAACAGTCAGGTTTGATCAATTTAATGCGTCTTTGTTTAATAAAATTATTTCCTTAAAAATGACTCTCCTGACCCTAATACAGTATATACTTTATGTAAATATTATTATTATTTCCTATCTATTCATTTACAGTTGAAGGCAAAATGATTAGCCCTCTTGTCAATTTTTAATTCTTTTTCAAATATTTCTCGAATGATGTTTAATAGAGTAAGGGAAATGTTCATAGTATTTCTAATGGTTTTTTTTTTTTGTTTGTTTTTTGATTTTTACTTCTGGCGAAAGTCTTATTTCTTTTAGTTTGGCTGGAGTAAAAGCTGTTTTAAAAATATGTAAACAATTTTTTAAGGCCAATATTATTATTATTTTAAGAAATATTTTTTTTTCGATTGGCTACAGAAAAGACCACTGTGATCCAATAACTTGCATAATTATCCTACTCATACTTTCCTAATTAACATAATAACAAATTGCACTTTAAGCTCAATATCTTAGTTACAAAATAACTAGAAAAATATTACGTACTGTCACCATAGCAAAGTCTAAAGAAATTCTGTTGTGGTGACCCCTGATGAATAAAGGGACTAAGCCGAAAAGAAAATGAATGAATGAATGAATTTCACAGGAGGGCTAATCATTCGACTTCAACTATAAATACTTCATATCTGTGTTGTTTTTATATTCTGAGTGTATTAGTAACAATTGTTTATTTTTATTAAAAATGCTTCTAATAATAATAATATATTTTTAATGAAGTTATTAAGGGCGTCATGGTGGCGCAGTGGGTAGCACGATCGCCTCACAGCAAGAAGGTCTCTGGTTCGAGCCCCGGCTGGGTCAGTTGGCGTTTGCATGTTCTCCCCGTGTTGGTGTTGGTTTCCTCCGGGTGCTCCGGTTTCCCCCACAGTCCAAAGACATGCGCTATAGGTGAATTGAATAAGCTAAATTCGCCGTAGTGTATGTGTGTGAATGCAAGAGTGTGTGGGTGTTTCCCAGTGTTAGGTTGCGGCTGGAAGGGCATCCGCTGCGTAAAACATATGCTGGATAAGTTGGCGGTTCATTACACTGTGGTGACCCCAGATGAATAAAGGGACTAAGCCGAAAAGAAAATGAATGAAGTAATTCTTTTACATTGCAATCATATGTAAAATCCTGATTTTCAACAGAAGTTTATGATAATGTCATCAGGTTGGTCTTCTACTGTAGCCTCAGCATTGCAGTAGTACAGTATGGAGATTGTTAATCAGCTCCAGTCTCTGCTGTTTCTAGCTGAGTCTGTGATGTATGATGCATTTACAGCTAATCATGACTGCACAGAGACGCTGGCCAAGTTAAGACAGATCCATCACAGCCCGTTACCACATACATACGCACACACATGCAGACGCTCCTCATCATTTACGTGCTTGTGGTAATTAGATGAACACCAAAAGAGAACGAGAGAATAGCAATTAGCACCTGGATGCCATTGTTAAGCAGCAGGCACAAGAGGTCAGTGCTGGAATAGTGGCTGCTCGTAAATCTTATTCACTTACTTTCTCTGTCTGCTATCTGCTCTTTTATGGCATCTGTTGAGAAGGAGAAGCTTCAACTGAGTGCGAATGAGCATGATGCTTTTGTTAATGTCTGATCAATATGCTGAATCATACTATTGCATTCGAAAACAACTGTCAAAAAATTAGTTCCTGTTTTAAATTTGAAGTAATTTCAACTTGGATTACTGTATCTGGATCTGTAAAAAGTAGAGATGCAGGGGTGGATTTAACCAGTAAGAAAGGCAAGCAGCCGCTTAGGGTCTCAGGAAATTTGAGAGCCCACAATAAATACCTAGAAGTACAAGTTATACCTATAAATGATATATAACAGTTCTCTATCATATTTTGTTGGCAAGGGTCTAATAAATATACACTGTAAAAAAAAATTGGCTCAACTTAAAATTGTAAGGCTACAAACTCCAGGACATTTTGAGTTGACTCAGCTTTCAACCCAATTACTGCATGACTCTATTTAAATTGAGTAAACTCAAAAATGTCCTTTTTTACAGTGTAGTTTTAATGTAATCATTACATCCGTGCAAATTTGTCCCCCGCCTCTAATCATGGAGCAGTCCAGCAGTCAAATCAGTTTTAAAAATGAAATAGTTTATTTATTATTTTTAGTTTTTTTAGTTTAAGAATAAATAGCAAAATAAATTAACAACCAAATAAAGTAACAATAAAATAAATAAAATTGTTTTAAAAATAAAAAAAATTCCAAAGGGTTTATATTAGGATGGTTGGGCCCCATGGCTGGAATACTTGGGGCCCCCTAAAATCACTAAATCCGTTCCTGCAGGGATGCACCTACTGCTTTTTATTTTTCTGATAATGTTACTGATTTTAACAAAACAAATAAAACTTTCAGTCGATTCCGATACTGATACCGATATTGGTCAATTGCACACAGTACTATACACTACAAGCTAGCTTTCTTTTTATCCATTAAATTAATTTGACTGAATATTGGAGCATTTAAATTCAGCTGTCCCAACATTTTAAGAGAGAAATAGGACAGTTGTCAAAGGTTTTCCTGTGCAGTAACGTTAACTTTTGTTTGACATAATAGAACATATTTATTTCATAAACTTAGCAAATAAAGCCATATATATATCACTTTCTTTTTTGGGTGTGCTGTCCCTTTAACCATCGGTATTGGCTTTTTGACATTATTGCTGGTAGACCAATAGCTTTAAAATACAATATCTGCCGATAAATGTTGTGGCCGATAGATCTGTGCATCACTAGTAAAAAGCTGTTTGTTTATTTGTGATTTCCATTGAAGTGTGAGTAAACCATTCAGTTAGCTGACTTTTTTTAAGTGAGTAAACCCATTGCCTTAAAATTCTAAAGTAAATTATGTGCATAATTATAAAAAATAAGTCATTTAACGGTTCCATGTTACAATGGGTTCACTCACTTTTTTAAAATTAACTTATCACTCAAGGCAAAGGGTTTACTCACTTTTTTGAAGTAAAGTAACATCTCTTTTTACAGTGTGAGAACTTTAATTTTAAACTGGTTTAGAGGCGGCACGGTGGCTCAGTGGTTAACACTGTCGCCTCACAGCAGGAAGGTCACTGGTTCGTGTCCCTGCTGGGTCAGTTGACATTGCTGTGTGGAGTTTGCATGTTGGCGTGGGTTTCCTCCGGGTGCTCCGGTTTCCCCCACAGTCCAAACACATGCGCTATGGATTAACTAAATTGGCCATAATGTATGTGTGTATGAGTGCGATGTTTCCCAGTACTGGGTTGCGGCTGGAAGGGCATCAGCTGTGTAAAACATATGCTGTAATAGTTGGCAGTTCATTCCGCTGTGGCGACCCCTGATGAATAAAGGGACTATTCATTCAAATTAATGAATGAATAAACTGGTTTAAAGCAAATATGAAACAACCCAACAGTGGGTTAATTTTTTCAATTAAATTTTTTTATTATAAATTTAAATGACCATTTTGATCCCAACGGTTGGCTTTGTCCTTATTTGACCCAACATTGAATTACGACAACCCAGCATTTTCTAGAGTGTGCAGTACCTAACATACTTCAATAACATAACTACATACGTGTCATGACTGATCATCTTAAATTTTTTTACAACATGCTAAATCAAATAACAGCATTTGAAGAAATAAATTGCATATTAGGTCTAGGTGCTCCTACGGTGTATGAATATACAAAAATATATAAGATATACAGTATCAGAGTGTGACAACCCGATTAAGTTACCACAGTGTGACCAGAACAGTTAAAATAACGCAATATGCAAAACTCACAAGCTGCTGTTTATCATATGAAATTTAGTCTTTTATAAAAGTGCATGTTAATGTTAATCAGTATTGAAATTATCTATAGAATGAACTAAATGCGTGATTTCCATCACCGCTTGACTCCAGAGAGTAGAAGCATGGAGTGCGCGTGGCCGAGAGAAAGTTTCGCATCAGCTTCTCTCGTGGGCGCGCTCACATAGAGAAAACGCGCTAGGTCTCCCTTTCCCAGATTTTACACAAGAGCCTCACAATCTCGAGGACTTTTCAGCTCGCTTCTCCTCTCACTAAAACTTCAGCACATCCCACTGACCCGAAAGTGTCGCTCATCATAATATCAGCAGCAGCCAGAGTTAATTTGCTCCTAATCAGCACCATTACGTTTCTATTTTTTTTTTTTGGTTCTCCGTAGCCTCAATGCACGGATAAAAAAAGCAAAAGGATCGATGTCAAAGAGCGCGAGCAGGAGGTCGAGGAGTGTGTGACAGCTGGGCGGAGAGACTGAAACTCCGGAGGCTCCTGCACGCGCGCTGGGGCGGGCACATGCGCGGCTGAACAGGCGCTCGGTGCTGTTTTTTTGTAACCGAGGGGAGAGACCCGAGAGGAGGGGGGACTTCTAAAGCCGCCGGTTCCGTTGCAGCGTGAGAAATTTTGGGGGAAGGATGCAGCGGAACCGGAGAAATCCTGCTCTGCTCTGGTGTGTGATGCTGAGTGCGTGCTGGACGCCGCTGGAGGTGCGGGGGTCCCAACCGGAGATCCCCCTATCAGTGTGAGTAGCCTACTAATCTGTTTAATCTCTGTGCAGAAAAAAGTGAGGTTAAAACTATTCTTCATAAGGTATTTGTTTGTGATTTATAATTTTTTGGAGTGTAAATAATTATGCGTTTGTAATATACATTGCATGCAAAATATAGTCAAACCTTAATTTTGTTGAGCGAGAGAGATGCAGACTCATTCATTATTGGTTTTGCTTTATTTTAGTGATATCTGGAAACGTGAAAGGTTTTTATAATATATGCATATTTTATTGTATTTAAGCAGATTGCAGAGAAGTTTTAGTAATTACATTTAGAATCTCAAGAGAGAGGATAAAACTATGCTTTGTGATGGTTAGTGTGTTAATATAAGTATTTAGTGCTCTCTGGAGTCCAAATATGAGATGCTTTTATAATATATGTACATTTTCTTATTATTTTTAATCCTATCCCGTGTGGGGGGTTTAAAATATTGTCTAGTGTGCAAAAATGTGCCTAAGTGATAGCAGCTAATTCAAATGATTTCAGTCAATTTAGTGTGATATAATCACATTTCACAGCCAAATCGAATAGAAATACACACATTTCTCTTTTTACTCTGTAAATACAGTATGAGAAGCATTTTTGGCATGTTTTGTTTTTGTGTGTGTACAGTGAATGAGAAAGAAGGAAAAAAATTGTGGATTTAACCTACAGACCCAGATGTTGCCTGTATTTTAATATAAAATACAACAATCCCATACAGTTTAGTCATACACTTTTGTTGTTAACGGGTTTATTTCTGCAGCAATCTTGCATTATTTTCTGTCACTCTAATGTGTCATAATGTGTTATAATTTGAGTAATTAAATGTTTTTTCCTCCCGGCAGGGTGAAACTCTGGGCTTCAGCATTTGGTGGTGAAATAAAATCAATAGCTTCAAAATACTCAGGATCTCAGCTCTTACAGAAGGTATTTCCCCTTCTCTCTTTCACTCTCACACACACACACACACACACACACACACACACACACACACACACAC
>CAIGQV010017532.1:2647838-2663343 GCA_903798115.1 Danio jaintianensis
AGTTATAATATAATATAGTAATATTAGTCCAAAACTTTCTCCAGAAGAAAACAAAATATAATAGAAAAAAACTGAAAATTTTCTTGCTGTTTTTTTTTTTTCCTGCAAATATTTGAAAAATTATTAAGATTTAAGGATTACATTAAATTTTATAAATGTTAATATAAATGTAATATATATTTAATAACATCCTACTGTTTTCCATTGAAAGAAATCTAGCATATGAGTTTACAGTGACGTAAGTGTGAATAAATGTGACCAAATTTATCGTTCAATGTCAGAGTAAAATGTCAGAGTAAAAATCTGCTCCTGCTTTGTCCGTAAGCATCAATAATTACCTTGTCCCATCGTCCCGAACAGAATGATCTTCATCAAGCTAGCACGCACACACACACACACACACACACACATTAACACGCTGTAAAACGTCCCAGCCAGTTGTGTTCTCTCTTCATCTGCGTTTCTGCGTATGTTTGCACTTTTTCCCCATCATCCTGCTCAGTGGGCGTGACCGGTGGGCGGGGCTCCAGCCAATAAGCTGTCAGTCTGAAGAGCTGGAGTCAGAAACAGGCAGCAGGGCCGCTTCATTAAAGACGATCGTTAAGAGTGATCATTAAGCTTGTTATGCAAAATTACCTGATTTTTACACAAAGGGGGAAAAAACAGCCATGCAAATGTCACCCTTTGTTGCTTTCACTCACTGAAATTTCCACCTCGCCGCAACAAAATAACAGATTGAACAAATACATTAGCATTAAGCGTCTTTACAGTCAATAATTTTGCAGTATCTTGAGAATACGGGATGGCAAAAGCGTTAATGTTTTATCCGGGAACATACGGGACACTCTGTAGGACTGTTTGGCTACTGTGATGATCACTATTGATGAACGCAGCATTAATGGCTTTGATTATGGCTTTTTTGGGACGGGGAGTGTGTCGGGACGGTGGGTGGGGGGTGGAGAGGCAGGACAGGCGTGAAATGAACTGTTCCGCCTCAGTAACTCTCCATGGTCTCTCTCTTAAAGGGGTAATTTGCTGCGTGGTGCCACGATCTGTGTGTGTGTGAGGGGGTGCTGGTGGTGGAAACATGTCGGCGGAGCTGAGATTAGAGTGTATGTCCTGTTGTCTTGGAAAGAAAGAATTGTTTCACTTACAGGAAACCCTTTTTTTTCTTCATTACAAATCTTTTGTTTTAAGTTTAAAAAGGTATATGTTTTTATAGGATTATGTAATGAAATGCTGTTTTCCCCCATTTTTAAGACAATATGTTGTTAGAATTTATGGTGTGCCGGTGTGTGTGTGTGTGTGTGTGTTCAATTTCATGTTCTGTTGTTTTTTTATAAAAAGAAAAAAGTTCAAATGTCTTTGAAATACAAAAATATTTGTACTTTTTTTTTTTTCTCAAAAGTTTTTTTTTTTTTTAAGCAAAAGCATTGAATGGATGGTGTAACTCGTGATTTTTGCAATTTGAGATGAGCAAGAGTTTATTTTCTTGTAAATGCCCTGATGTTTTGCAAAATGAAAACCAAATGTGTATTTCTGACCAGAAAAATGTTTTTATCAGATACACTCAAAAAATGGTTTTGCTGCTTGTTCAAACTACCTTTTTAAAACGAGCTGAAACAACACAATTCTTAAGAATTTTTTGGGACAACTTCATTGTTTTATGTACAATCCACTTAAATTTGTTAAGTTAACTTAATCGATCTATGTTGGGACAATGAATTGTGTGGAACCCTGCATTTTTTACAGTGTAATCACTTTTCATAGACACTTTTATTGGATTTGAGGTGTGTGTTTTCAAGGGATGTATCTCCTGTTATGCTTTCTTGATTAAATTAGATATAAACTATAAATCTGTATCGCCTACAGAAAAAAAATAAGTTTAATCAGTGTTTTAAAAAAGAGTTGGTGCACATTGTGAAGCATGTTTTGGATTTAAATGTTTTTGTGTGTTTTTTAATGAAATGTCCTGTGGTTGTACTCTCTTACCGGAAACATTTGAGGTATTTTTAATATAGAAGGACTGTACAGAACATTGTGTGTGTTCAATGACTTAATGTCCTATATATAAATACAGTAGATGTACTGTAAAAATCAATTTAGTCTCATCTAAACAGGTAAATTGATATTTACTAAGTATATGAGTTGCACATAGTCTTTGAATACAATTTATGATGTCCTTTTGTCTTTAAACACTGAGATAGAATCCTTTCTAGCTTTTTTCCATACTAAAAACTTATATTTTATCAGATTAAAGGACTCTCTGGTGCACTTTTTTGGATCAGTTTTCATGGGATGCGTGCCCTGGAAAAATTAGATACAAATGATATACCGCTATGTATTTGTTTATTTTTTTTCTCAAAAGCATTGAGTGGATGGTGTAACTCGTGATTTAAGTTGAGCAAGAGTCTGTTTTCTTGTAAATTGTATGCCCAGGTGTTTTCAAAAATGAATACATACGTCTGTATTTCTGAGATAAGCACTTTTCATAGACATTGTTGCATTTTTTGGGATCTGAGGTGTGTGTTTTTATCAGTAAAGCTGTGTGGGACACAGTCAAATTTGAGTGTTTCTTCATGAAATTCAGGTCCGTGTTTCACTTAACCTGAGTTTATTTTTATCAGCAGGTTTTTTTTTTTTACACTGGAGTGTTGTAAGCCTGCAGGCGTGGATGCCTGAGTGTGTTTGAATAGTCTAATATCACAATGGCTGTTGAGTGCTGTTTGCTTCAGGTGTCGCTTGTTCTGCAGACTCAGCGTAGTCTGAAGTGTAGTTCATTATCCAGACTCGCCCAGGCTTGACAACTTATTATCTTTCTCTCCAACTCTGACTCTATTTCAATTACCCTCCAACAATGCGTGGCCCTTTCCACAAGCCCCGCCCACCTGCTCCAAACAGCCCACCCACAGAGCTCTTCCTCCACCAATCACACACACTGCAGCAGCCCTTCCACCAATTACAAGAGCAAGATTGAGCTCGTTATCTGAAGCGTATTCATCTTATCAGCCAATCAGAGAGGCCGCTGTCAGAGGGAGAGCATGCTTATCTGAAGACTTGTGGCACTTACTCCAATGAGAACGACAGCTGTATTAACACCGAGACAATGCAAAGCGCAGGTCACAGAAACATCTTCTTATACCGGCCCCTGTCTCTCCATCACTGTCTCATGCTCTCACTTTTTTTTATATTTGTCTCATCCTTCCATCATCCACTGCCACACAAGACTGCCTCCTTCAGATTTGCATACGTCTGAACGTCCCGGTACACTATTTACTGATTACAGACAAATGAACCTGTCATGTTGGACACTGATCTCTTAAACTCATGTTTGGAGAAAACACATTATCAGTTAGATTACAAATGAAACAATTTTGCATTCAATCTAATTTCTTTTGTGCAAATAGCATTAATATATGGGATAAATGTGTTGATTTGGTGGAGTTTATAAGTTTTATGCTTGGATTTGTTCTTCTCTGTGATTTTTGCGTTACTTTTAAAATAAAGGTTCTTTATTGACATTGATGCTTCATAAAGAAACTGTGACATACACAGAAACCTTCCTTTCCTTTTTTTATAGTGGAAAAAAGTTTCAGAGCTAATATAAACGTTCATCACACTACAGCTAAATGTTTCTTTTGAGAACTGTTTACTGCAAGGTTCTCCAGGGCAGTGGTTCTCAACCATGTTCCTGGAGGACCACCAACACTGCATGTCTTCTTTGTCAGTCACACCCATTACAGGTCTTTCAGTCTCTGCTAATGAGCTAATGATCAGAATCAGGTGTATTTGGTTAAGGTAACATGAAAAATGTGCAGAGCTGGTGGTCCTCCAGGAACATGGTTGAAAAACACTGCTTTAGGGTACCAAAAATGTTTTTTTCATATTTGTGCAAACACACTTTAGGAACCTTAAAATGATTTTCTAAAGAAAAATGAATAATGCTGTACAGTTTTATCAAATTTATTAAACAATTATGATGTTTCCAAAGTGAAGTGTGAATACATTTATTTTTCTATTTATAAAGTGTTAATACATTGAACATTAATTTACTGTTACCAAACAAGCTGCAAGAATTTCCTATTAATTTGGTTTATCTTAATTAAATATCAGAAAACACCTCCTATGTAAATTCAATTTTAAAAGTGTTGTACAGATTTAAAGGATGAATTTTACAATAATGCCAGTGAAGAACTATTTTGTGTTCCTCAACAAAAAACTTAAACCGAACAGTTTAACTTTTTCTTAGATTGAAGAACATTAAAAAAAGAATAACAATAATCTTTTTCTCCTCTATAAAGACCCTATGGTGCAATGGAAATGTCAATATTGCAACAGAAACCAAACTGCTAAACATATTCTTGTGGAATGCCCTATTTTTTAATGTTATCAGACAACAAGTTTTATCTGGAGAGACTTTAAATGAAATATTTTTCAATGTGAATCACAAGTATCAAAAGTAAACCTTAAACTATTTTAGATTTTTATCTTATATATTATCGTTAGTATTATTTATGTATTTTATCTTGTGTATTGTTTTTATTGATGTTGGTGACTCTTAATTATTAGATTATTTTTATAATTATAGAAAAGTGATATTTATAAAATGTTTTAAACTTGATCTGCTTTTTGCCATGGCATAGCCAGAGAAGCTGATATGGCAATCAACTCAAAATTCTCTCTCTCTGTTAATGGCTCTTCACTGAACCATCGAGGCAAAACCTTTATTTTTACCTTAAGTGTGAACCTACAATGTTTTAAGAATCTTTTTTATCAACAAAATGACATGCAGCGTTGACAAAATGCGTTGCGTTAATTCATGAAATGTATTTCTCTTTAGAAATACAAGGAATACGAGAAGTCGGTGCGAATAGAGGAGATCGACGGAGCAAAATTGGTGAAAAATCTGGCGCAGAACATGGAGGAGATGTTTCGGAAAAAAGCGGAGGCCACACGGGTAAGTTACAATTATGAAGAAAGCGTTTCAAATAGTCTTCTGCATGCTTTGTAAGATGTGTTTGATTTTTTTAATCAATGGCTTTATAGTTAACTTACTATAAATAGTTAACATATGTTTGAATTATTGTTATAAGATATTAGAAATGTATTAGAATTATTTAACGCTTCTTATTGTTTAATTCCCTCCTTCATTGTCTCGAATGCTGCAGCCCCGACAGCTTTATTTATTGCTCGCGTATAAAAAGCATCTCGATTGAAGCTTCTCCCTTTTATACAGAAGAACATATAGATTTTCCCCGTTTCAACCTGCTCGTGCAGTTATTTTTCAGAGGGACACACACGCGTCCAGGCTTTAATTGCCTGCGTGTGTGTGGAGTGTGTGGAGCAGATAGGCTTATCTAACTCCTGCAGATACACACTGTCACTTTATGATGCAATGGAGTCGGTTTACCATGAAAGGTAAAACCCATGAAATACACCTCATGCATTTGTAGCTCACTACTGCATACTGATTTCATAAAAAGCATGCGCGTATTTATGCGAAACAAATTTACGCGCGCGTCGGATTTGCAGGGAATTGATGCAATTTATACCACAGACATCCAAGTGTGATGCAGTGCCTTTGAGATTCATTTGAAAATAATTATTCAAATATTATGTATCATTTGTTTTTTTTATTATTCAGAATAATTTCATTTGCAATTATTTGTCTAGCCTATATTAAATTAGTAAATTAGTAAAAATACCTGAAAAAAAGGACATATTTAATATAGGCTACTACTTGTGATATGTTTACCCTATAAGATAAAAATGATAAATTATATCATCTTTGTATGCTTCTAAGGACAAAAGGACGACATCATTTATAATTTAATTATTACCTACTTACGCTCGCGCGACTTGTGTGCACGCGCATATGTTTTGAGGCGGATGAAATAGGCGCGCTAGCTAACTTGTTTTACTAAAATAAGGTGAAGGATAATAATAAAGCTTCGCATTTATAATAGGACGTCAGCTGGGCTGATTATATTGTTAATTTGGTGAGTAAGGAGTGTCTATAAATAGTCCTTTTAAGTAAAGAAGTTTGTTTGTGGATTTGTTGTGTCACTTTTTGAGGTTCAGCAGCAAGTTAGCATATAACTAAGCGACATTTAATCTTTTAAATTAAATTAGGCTACATGTTAGCGTTTTTAGAATATATTTGTGATGTAAATATCTACCGAATGCTTAAATCGTCGGTTAAAAAGTGCGTAAATCGTCACACTTTTAGTTTTTACCTCGTCAGGTAAAGGCTCGGTTTGTCCGCTAGCGCCGCCTGTTTGACGACAGGTGAAAATACGTAACGTACTGTGAGATCGTGATTTAGCTTTTGTGGTTAATGAGACGTAAACAAACGATTGAAATGTAGTTGTGTGTCAAAAGAATATGCATTCCCACGTACAGCCTTTTATTTTGACAGAATTTTTGTTATCTAAAGCATATTTAGTGCACAATATATCAAAAAATACTACACTGTCGACATGCATAAACAGGAACACAACCTCATATTATTATTATTCTATTTTACACAGCAGCTTGACTTATATTTCGAGAGGGTATTTAGAAAACTGGCACAAAGTCTTGTTTTGGTCATGTTGCTATAATTTCCTTGAAATGCGACAAGTATTAATTATTTTTCCTAAAGCGCTTTGTGTACTGGAAGCAATTATACTGCCATGTAAATAAAAATGCATGCCAGCACTTTTCAATGACGACAAAACATAGACTGTCCTTTATACACACACACACACACACACACATGCAGCATTGTGCTTGCCGTAGGGCATCAACCCGTTACATGAAATACGACCTGTTTGCAAGCCGCATATAAACTGTACATTACATTAGTGTTTAGTGTTTTTCTTTAAGGAGGTCACCTTACACAAACACTGTAATGGATAAATTATTTTGACCATTTATTTGCTCATTAGTAAAGACAGGATTAGTTGTTGAATTAAAGATTTATATAATCAAAGACAAAATCATATGATCTGATACTCGTTATTTAATGTGATATATTTGTTAATGACTTCTTGATGGAAGACACAAATGTGCTAAAATGTCTTTTACATGCTTGAGGCTGTTATCCCAAATGTCTGCATCTTTTAAAGCCGATGAAGACCATCAAGAACAAGCGTGTGTATGTAGCCATCAATCACCTCTTCTAATTTTCTGCTCTTTTCTTTCATTCATATGTAGAGGCTAGTAGAAGCGGCAGAAGAAGCTCATCTTCAACATGAGGAAAACCCAGACCTACAGGTGAGAGAGTTTGTGTACGTGTGTGTTTCTGCAGTATTATATGGGATGATTTCAGAACCATGGACAGCTCTTTATTCAGAAACTGTGATTGTTAAATATGGAGTAATACAGTATTTAATAATTATTATTTATTTGTGCATATCAAATTTGGTAAAACTTGCCCTCATAATAATAAAAAAGTCCTCTCCTCTCCTCTTCAATGAGATCTCTTCTCTATTTTGATTAGTGTTTACTGGTGGGAGGGTGGGATCAATCTGTCAATCACACAAGATTGTCCAATCCCCCCCCCCCCCCCCCACACACACACACATATACACACATACACACAATAAATATAACACAATAATACACTGATAAATTCAATTAATGAATGAATTTTCATCAGCTTAGTCCCTTATTTATCAGGGGTCGCCACAGCAGAATGAACTGCCAACTATTCCGGCATATGTTTTATGCAGCAGATGCACTTCTAGCTGCAACCCAGTACTGGGAAACACCCATACACACTCTCACATTCACACACACACACTCATACACTACGGGCAATTTAGTTCATCCAATTCACCTATAGCGCATGTCTTTGGACTGTGGGGGTAACCGGAGCACCCAGAGGAAACCCACGCCAACACGGGTAGAACATGCAAACTCCACACAGAAATGCCAAACGGCCAATTTAAAGTTTTACATCGCCTTCACTTCTCTAAAACTAGATTAAGTAAAAAAGTAGCTGCTTCACTGCCCCTCCCCCTCCCCGATAGTTGTTGACACGCGCACACCTTCAACAGACAGCTACGGGTATGTATGTCATACTATTCCATGTTCTCTGTTAACCTTTCTAGGTAAATACTAAATGTGTTAACGTTACTTAACAGGGCTCGGAATTAGGTCATTTTGGTTTGCATTGTTTAATGTTTTCGCTTTTCTACAGAATGTTTGCTTTTGATTACTACACATCTTCCGTCTACACCTGACCCACTAAAAAAACAAAAACAAAAAAAAAACCTTGACTGCACTTAGCTCGTATATTGTGTTTTACCTACTCAAGACTAGTCCGATTTCACTTATGTATGCTTTGTTTCCTCTTGTACTGATTGCTTCTTTTGTGAACCTCAATTGTAAGTCGCTTTGGATAAAAGCGTCAGCTAAATGACTAAATGTAAATGTAAATCTTAAAAAAAAAAGTTGTTTAGTATTGTTCGACGACGAGAGACGAAACACAACGTTGGGTTCACAAGATTGTACACTTTTTATTAAGAAATTATTCTTTTTGAAATGAAAAATTACAAATCCAAAAAAATAAATAAATAAATGCATTTTGAAATCAGCTTTTCAGAATTTAGTTTATAGCACCTCCATTTTTTGCTTTTAAGGGCCAGAAATCTCAATGATTTCATGCATGTATTTTGCAAAATGGATAAATGATATTATTAGAGTCTGTATAGTGAGTGTGTGTATGTAGTAATGCCTTTTGTTCAGTTTGTTCTGTTTTATTATTAATTAATTAATTAATAGTCATTAATTTTAGACATGGCATGTAGTGTATGCTGTACAATAAAAGTATGTAAAAAATAACTGACCTGAAAAGTGTTTTTTAACTAAATATGGATTTTTATTTGGTTTGCACATGTACTATTTTAAGAGTAATTAATTAAATGAATTAAAACCACATTAATCAATTTACTAGAAATAAAAATGTAACATTACACTGAATTCATAATTTTTTTTGTGTGCCACCCCAAGATTTGGTGTGGCCTCATCTGGCCACCCCTAAGAAAATTTTCTGGGGGCGCCACTGCGTTAATGCAACAGCAAGCCCTGATGGTTGGCATGATTACAGCTAAAAAGATGATCTTAATTAATTGGAACTCTCCAAAGACTCCCTGTTATAAGAGATGGTTGAACAAGTTGCTTTATGTCATTCAAATGGAACAACTACGTCTTAAAACTTCACAGAAAAAAGCTGAAACATGGGGATCTTAAGACTCTTGGGAATTTAGCATTTTAAGTTTGTAAATCTTCATCTTTATTTCTAACCTATATGTTCATGACACTGGCTTTGTAAAAATGTGAGTATTGTCATCACTTGTTTATATGTTAATGCTACATATGTTGTGTGTATATATATATATATTTATATGGTAACAGACGATCCCTCCTTTTTTTTGTGGGGTGGTGGTGGGGGGTTGTTGTCAATTATTCTGTACTATTTTTTATTGGTATTGTACTGTTTTGCTAAATATTTTATAAATGTTAAATAAAAAAAAAAGAAAAAGAAATGCCAAATGGCCCAGCAGGGACTCGAACTGGCGACCTTCTTGCTTTGAAGTGACAGTGCTAACCACTGAGCTTAAAAAAAACAGTCATGCTCTGATGCCACAATATATATGATAAATATGATTCATACTATGCATATTCATAATTAAAATGCAACTATTTTTGATTGATATTTCATCAAGAATATTCAGAAATTCTGATGTGTTCTTTTGAGTAGAATATTAAAGGATATTTTAATGTTAAGTCCCTGCACTCGTTGCCATAATCCTGTGGCCCCGCTTTATGCAAATCTGCTGTACATGACCTCCAGCTTAGTTCTTGAAGTGAATTATATTTATATATATATTTATGTGTTAGAAAGCCCTCCCTCTCTCTAGCCTCTGCACTCCGACTAAGATAAATGACTGCACGTTGACTGCGCTATTCAGGGACAAATGGAAAATTCACTGAAGCAAAATACGTTTAAAATAATGGTATCCCCCCGCAGTAATGAATTCATGCTCTCGCTTGTATGTAAAAATACATTTCCAGCAGAACATAAACATGCAGAAATTTTTTTTGTTATTATTATTCACATAAATAATTATATTAAAGGTCGGTTTGCAACCTCTTAATTTCTGAATGTTGGAAATATTTAATAATATATAAAAAAAAAAAGTAATGTAAATGTATATTAAAAATAATATATAATGAAATAATAATGAAATAAAATGTAATTCTATAAATATATTTCATTATTTACATTTTTGCAAGAGCGACAAGAATATTTTTTTAAATTATTTTTTATTTGAACAAATTCAGTCATTTAAGGCACTCATTTTACCGATAACTCTTTGATTTAGAGATTTGGAGGCTGATAACCGATATATAGGCAGATAAATATAAATATTTCAAAATTTTATATTTTTATAGAGTAAACAACAGATTTTATTTTAAAAACTGATCTTAGAATAGCCTACTTAAAGCAAAAAAACCAATAATGTTTAAAATTGCAAGGTGATTATATAGACCTATATTCACGATTTCACATAAATCAGCGTGACAACAATAAATTATTTCCTTTTCTTCATAGCAAATTAACATGCAACTTGACTGTTGCATAAAAACAATCGGTTAAATAACAAAACGGGATTTAATTAACAAACAATTTAAATAATTATATTTTAAATAAAATGAAAACAAAAATGAAAGAACTAAGAACTGAAACCAGCTCAAATGTTCTTAAATAAAACGTGTTACAGTAATATACAATTGTTAGTCGCTGGGTCATTTGACATTTATACACATGTAATATTTTTCCTGAAGCAATTTAAACCAAAATACACAATGACTCTCTAAACAAAAATCTAAACATATCTACAATGCTAAGGAATATGGTTACTTACTGA
Organism: Danio jaintianensis; assembly: GCA_903798115.1. Classification (NCBI taxonomy): domain Eukaryota; kingdom Metazoa; phylum Chordata; class Actinopteri; order Cypriniformes; family Danionidae; genus Danio; species Danio jaintianensis. Next base: position 2,658,758 of record CAIGQV010017532.1, read on the forward strand.
GTTATTAGCAAACAGCAATACCACACAAACTTTGTGGGAATAGACTTTGAATAAACAATGTGAGAAAAGCTTATAGTGCACCGGACAAGTCTGAACAAGTTTGACCCAAGCATGTGTGAGGCAGGCAGTGCAATTACAGAATCTACTGGCTTATATCGATATCGGCCTAATTTTGATATTAGACCAATAACGATAACATTAAAAATAGCACGTATCGGCCGATATCGATATGGCCGCCAATATATCGTGCATCCCTACTGATAATTAATTAAATAAGTGTTTCACTGCTTATATAAAAACTATTTGTTGGCTAAAAAACATTTCTAATTTTAAAACAAAAAAAAATTCAATAAAAATGCATATTAAAATATTTAATAATAATAATATGCATGCTAAAACTAACAAAATTTATAATGAAATCAGAAAATATAATGTAATAAATGCCCCAAAATGCAGGATATCCCATGCCAATAATGTTATTGTTGAATTCATTTACAGTCTCAATACATGAAAGCTCTTAGAGAATGGTCTGGCCGAGAGTGAATGTTCACAAAGGTCTGTATGAAGCGGTTCTGACCGTGACTCTTTGAATGAGAGGTTCTGACTCAGAACCCTCTGAGAGCGGGACTCGGTCGGGTGTGCAGCACCTGCTCCTGCTGTTTGTTGATAACCCTCAAAAGCTTGTCGCAGTGCTGTCAGAAATGCTGAGTGCGGAGCGTTTCTCCTCTCCACTCCCCCAGGGGTGTATCACCGGAGCGCCCAGCCGTGGTATGAGCTGTCATTGCTGGGGTTTGTAGTGATGCCCGCCCTCCCCAACCAGAGCCGGAGCCAAGTGCACACACACACGCACATAACGCTTAATGGTAAACACAAAGGTGTAAGCAAGTACACTCACCTATCAGATAGATAGCCTCTTTTCACAGAATGACCTCTGGTCCAGTAAAGTGAGAGGTAGTTTAATCACGCAGAGCCTCTGGACACAAACTAAATGTTCTTGGCCCGTTATCCTTTATAGTTCGACTGGGACGCTTGCGTGAAATCTTTATGTGTGTGTGTTTGTGTGTATGCTGTTAATGTGCATTTTTAATGGTTAAGTCAAATAGTTTATGCATAGCTGGCTATTTTGCTGAAGAAGAGAAAAATTGCATATGATGCTTAATTTCTTATTGTTTTTTTTCATCTTGCATTAAGGTTAAGGTTTTACTTTTTTCTAAACAGTAAAAGACCCTAATCTTACATGTTTCCCATTTAGAGTTTTATATCACAATGTCTGCATTCAAGAAGTAATAAATTTCAGATTTCACTAAGAAGTTTTGGTAACACTTTAGTAACAATTCTCACTAAAAACGACTTGCTTTATATCTGTCTATTGTTCAGATATTGTATGTTTAATATAAAGTACATCTTCTGTATGATCTTATTCTACATCCATAATCCTACCTAATACATAAAACTAACTACTACTGTATTAATAATTATTAAAAAGCAGCAAATTAGTAGGCAAAAGTCATGGGCCAGACAAAATCTGCGGACAGTTTTTGCTATTTCTGTGGAGAACTTTGTAAAAAAATCTGCGGATGTATGCGCAATGATTTTGGGAGTATCGTAACTAAAAACTTAATATATGAAATAAAAAATAATACCTTTTTAACTTTTTACTATTTAATCTTTGCAATGCAAATCCAATTAGATTCACTTATTTGTTAAACAAAGCAAGTCTCTCATATAATATATCTACTAAAAGACAGAAAAAATTACTTTACAATTTGTATTGTAAATAAATCATATGAACATTTTCATATTATGGGGCCTAGACATAGATAATGATTTATTAATAGTGAGAAATGTACCTTAAAATAAAGTGTGGCAGAAGTTTTTTTAGAGAAACTTCTGAGGCAAAGTTGATGCTTAAATTAAATATAGCAAACTTCTCTATTAAGTCTCTATTTAAAAAAACGCATGTAGTATTGTTCAAAAGTTTGGGGTTGGTTTAATTGATAGCACGTCTCTTATGCCCTCCATTTATTTTATTAAAATACAGTAAAAACAGTACCATTGTTAAATATTATTCATATTAAAACAGCTCTTTCTTTTCTTTTTTTATATATTTTAAAATGTAATTTATTCTTGTCACCCACAGCTGGATTTCCAGCATCATTAATCCACTCTTCAGTGTCACATGATCTTTCAGAAATAATTATAAGATGCTCAAAAAATTTTTTTTATTTTATTTGCAATGCTGAAATCAGTTTCACACTCTCTAATGATATTCTGGAATAACTGAGAAAAGTTTAAAACAGCAGCAATTGTTTAAAATAGAAATCTACTGTAACTTCATAAATGTAATTTTTTTATCAGTATAAATATGTCTTTGAGATAAGTTTTAATGTATCATTGATCCATACAAGTGCTAATTGTCTTTATCAAAATATTTGTTAAGTATAAAAATGTTAAGTATTTAGAATATTATAATAATAATAATATAAAAATATTAAGTATAATATTATATTTGTAATGATTTTTAATTAGCTAACATTGTTAATTTTTCATTAACATTTGTTTTTCTTGAGTTTTACTCCTTTACTCCAAAAAATGTTTTTGGACTTGTGGGGGAAACCGGAGCACCCGGAGGAAACCCACGCGAACACGGGGAGAACGTGCAAACTCCACACAGAAATGCCAACTGACCCAGCCGGGGCTCAAACCAGCGACCTTCTTGCTGTGAGGCGATTGTGCTACCCACTGCGCCACTGTGCTGCCTATAATATTATATTTGTAATGTTTTTTTTAATTAGATAGCATTGTTACATTTTCATTAACTTTTTTTTTCCTGAGCTTTACTCCTTTACTCCAAAACATTGACTTGTTTTGCTAATTTTTCTTCTACAGTACGAGTATTTCAACGCAGTGCTGATAAACGAGGTGGATGAAGATGGGAATAGCGTGGAGCTAGGAGGAGAGTTTCTCCTGGAACCCAACGATCATTTTAATAACCTATCCGTCAACCTCAGCCTCAGCGTGGTGCAGGTGCCAACCAACATGTACAATAAAGGTAATGCATCCTGTTTTTACCTGTGCCTACATGATATAGGATATAGGGAGCGATTCTACCATCCTGACACACTGATTGGTCGATGGCAGTACAACAACATGTACAGTCCCAACACGGTTTACTATCCTGAATGGCAACATGGGAAAAATATCTATCCATTTCATGCTTGTAAGAACCCATCAAAACTTGAGATTTGGTTTATCTGGTTTAATATAATGATATATTTAGATTTATATGTTACATTCACAATAGTTTCCAGTATTTTATAAGCTTAAGTGGCCATTTTTAAATAGTGCAGGAATTTGGTGCAGGTATGCCCTTTAGCAATAGTGGCAAACTGATTAAAGTTGTGATTATTGTCTGTATTGGATAGTAGATATCCATCTAAGTGAAATGGATTATTGAAATAAAAAATGTGGGTGGACATTTTGTTATATTGTTGAAGGAATGGAGGTGGATCTAAAAGTGAGCTTGCAATTAGGCATGTCACAGTAATCAATATATCGACTTATCGTGCAATATTTGAAGATGAATTCAGTAATTTTTGCCGTTGCAATATATATTTACAAATTCACAAATAACAATAAAGCCATTTTACAATGACATTTACATTCTACCTCTCCGGTGTCAAAGTTTATAATTGGACATTTACCTAATAGGACATTTAATATTATATATAATAGGACATTTACCCTTTTAACATCAAATTATTGAATCTAAACAACCTTAAGAATGATAAGTATTTTAAAGTGTTTATGGCTATTTGCATTATTATGCTGTTATTATGCTATTATCGTATAATTAGTGGCATAAAATGATCTCAAAATGACAATAATATTGCTTATCGCAACAATTTCTGTGACAATGTATTGCACAACAACAATTCCTACTATTGATTCCAAGTAAGGGGTGGGTAAGAAATTATGAGATCAAAAAAAAAAAAATTAAGCATATACATGGATGAACAGTTCAGTTTTGTATTTATAAAGTAGATTTTCATGAAAAGAAATTATTGTAATGAAAATAATTGATTTTTTTGTGTGTGTTTTTTGTGTAAATTTTATTTTCTGAGATTTGTTTGACCAAAAATATAGTAAAAGTAGTAATATTGTGAAATATATATTTTTAAAATTATTTAAAGTAACTGTTTTCTGTTTTAATTTGCTGTAAAATATTTTTTTTTGCTATAAGCAAAGCTGAATTTTTTGCAGTCATTAATGCAATTTTCAATGTCAAATTATCCTAAAATGCTGATTTGATGCTTAATTATTATCTATTTTGGTTGATTAGCTCAGTCAATTATAGTGTTTCATATTATTATCAGTCTACATTTTTGCCACTTCTAATTTTGGTGAAAACCGAATTAGAATTTTTTCATGATTCTTTGATTAATAAAAGGCATTAATTTGAAAATAGAAGACTTGTGTACCTTTATAAAAGTATTTGCAGTCTGACCAAATAAATCAATCCCTGCTAAATATGTTTTTACCTTATTTACTCCAAATGTTTTAATAGTAAAAAGCAGCAAAAAAAA
>CAIGQV010017532.1:2670705-2727866 GCA_903798115.1 Danio jaintianensis
AAGACCACCCAAGTGGAAGTCTGAAAGACACGTGAAGCTTATGTACCACCATTCAAGTTTGATTAATATGATTTTTTTAATGAAATTAATATTGTTATTCGGGAAGGATGCTTTAAACTGGTCAAAATGACAGTAACAGCATTTATAATAATTACAAAGGATTTCCATTTAAAATTATGGACTTTCTGTGTATCATAGATTAGATCCTGAAGAATATAGACAGATAGATAGATAGATGGATAGATAGATGGATGGATGGATGGATGGATGGATGGATGGATGGATGGATGGATGGATGGATAGATAGATAGATAAAAATAGATATATCTAAATATATAAATGGCTTACTTATTTATTAAATGACATTTGGACCTATCTTAGCACTATTAAAAAAGTCCAGTTTAGCCAGTAAGTTTTGATATTGATCAGTTACGATCCAGCTATGTTGCCAGATTTTCACATTAATGGACTCGCAGCTTTTTTTGACCACCAAATACCCCCCAAGTGGAAGTCTGAAAGACACGTAAAGCAACCAATCACAGTTTGTTTAAATCATCGTCATGTGTAAGGGCATAAAAACAAAAACGTTAAATTACAGACCAGCATGGATGTTTTTGTTTCCACAAATCGCCTCAAATAAAATACTTGGATGTTTTTTAAAGTGCTGTAAACATATTAATTATAAAAAAAATTTTTTTATTTATTCTGATATTCATTTATAGTCACTGTTGTGGCCTGTAAGCATGATGTCTGAGGCTGAAACTAGCATCTAGCAAACTTTTTATAATACAGCATAAACACACTTTCAGCTACAGCTCTTTTCACAAGCATTACACGGTACGTGAGCGATCTATCAGAGACTGATAATTCAGATGCAGAAACCGCAAGACAATTTCCTGTTTGCTTCTCTGGTTTATTTGGTGTCCTCTCTAAAATAGATTTTGTTGTTAAATTTCAGGTGCATGTGAATCTCACTATGCTATTACACAGAGTTAGTTTATTCTGAATGTCGCACCAAAGTCTCATAATAAAAAGTCTCTCTCTCTCTCTCTCTGGTTCTCATGTCTCCTTATCTCTGCCTCTCGCTGTGCAGATTAATCAGACGGGCCGTGGAAGTTCATGTAGTCAGGCGATCATGCTGATAACAGATGGAGCCACTGAAATGTACGATGATGTTTTCGCCAAATATAACTGGCCTGAACGTAAGGTAAGATAAAAAATGATTAAAAAGTTGCTTTTCCATGCGTAACCACATTTCTCAATTTAAAGGTATCATGGTGGTGTACCATGCATTACATAAATGACAAAATATGAATATTTGTCATAGAAACATTCACTGAATAATAAAAAAATTTAAATGTATTATTAATTTGATAGAAATAGAAGAAGAGTGTAGAAATTTTTGAAGAAGAAAGAATGAAATTATATTTTGGTGAGCTGCTGTATACGCTTTTATGGTGTCAATGGTCAATGCACAGTTAAAATTATTAGAATTTACGTAACTTTTTTAAAACATTGTTATAGTAGCTAATTTATTTTGTTTTTGCCATGATGACAGCACATACTGTTTTACTAGTTTTTTTCAAGATACTAGTATTTAGCTTAAAGGTGCGGTATGTAAGTTTGACACCCAGTGGTTGAACTAGGTATTACATTCCTGGATCAAAACAAACGCAAGCGCAGGTTGCCAGATTGACCAACTGGAGCGAGTCTGACGATCGAGCCTAAAGGCTGATTTAAATCGTGTTCTAAATAAAAGCAATGGCACGCGATACAAGGAATATTCTCTATATTAAAAGAAGTTTTTGTCCTAACCAACACCTCAAATTGATAAATTAGAAACGGCTTCTATTTCTCACAGGTGAACAACAGGATAAACTGACAGTGCTGTTTACCTCAGGTACACCTCATGTGCTTTATTCAGTGTTAAACGCTAACAATGTAAGTGTAAATGGCATTTTATTTTGACAGAAATAATTGTCATTTCTGTTGTGCTGCATCTGGTGCAAAGAGCCAAATTGCTTATCACTGCAAATCTCGTCACGTAGCATGTTGTTAGGACACGGGGTTACAATGTAACCTGCTCACCTAATGTTTACGGTTGTAATATTAATATTATTTGCTAATTAATAACCTGATGTGGAACTCTGAATCTGCATCTCATTTTGGAGTCTGCTACTGTCCTCCGGAGGTCGCATTTTGGTCACAGACGCATGCTTTGAGAGCCTTTCTGACTGAATGAGTGAAATACATGGTTTTCCACCAAGGCAACCCAGGTGCTGAAATATAATTGGCTAAAGTGGCATTGGGCGGGTTAAAAGAACCAAAACAAAGACACCCGTTCCGGCACAGAACACCCATTTTCAAAGCAGAATATCTGACTTCAGCATTGTTTTTCAGATTAACAAGAATGTTCACTTGGCATGTTTCTTAAATATCTGCAAACATATCATGGTATTTTTATGCTTTAGAAGAGTCAAAAACTTACATACAGCACCTTTAAAGTGCAATTTAAAGACTTAACTAGGTAAATTACAGTAGGCTAACTAAGGAAGTTGTGTTAATTAGGCAATTCATCGGACAACAATGATTGTTATATTGTTTATAGTATTATTTATAGCTAAATTTATTAAGGGGGCTGATATTTTACAATAAAAAAAAAATGTAAAGCTGGATTTATTCCAACCAAACTAAAGCAAATAAGCTTTTTCCCTGAAAAGAAAAACTAACACAAATACTATGGTAAAAATTCCTTTCTCTGTTTAACATCACTTTGGAAATATTTGAAAAATAATGAAAATAACAAAAGACAGCTAATAAGATTGCCTTTAACTGTAATATTATTCAACAACATAACTTTACAAATGAGGCATAGAAGTATGTAAGAAGAAAAATCAGTTTTTTATTTTTGCATTTGGGTTAATCAGACTGTCAATCAAATTTGGGTTAGACCTGATTATATGTAATTATTAGTGCTGGACAAAGATTAATCGTATTATTTATATGTGATACACACACATACATAGAAACAAAACTATACAAAACAATTTTGTTTTATAGATAGATAGATCTTTAAATTAGTTCTGGGCAAAAATTAACCACAATTTATCGCACCAAAATAAATGTTTGTTTTGACATAATATATGTGTGTGCATTATATATATTTATTATTTATATATAAATACACACATGCATGCAAATATTGGCTAATATGTGTATTTATATTTAGATTATATATAAACATAACTATCAATGTAACAAAATTGTTTTGCTTAGTTTTGTTTCTATGTATTTTTGTATATTACATATGCATAATAAATATGTGTGTATATATATATATATATATATATATATATATATATATATATATATAAATAAAATACACATATATTATGTAAAAACAAACTTTTATTTTGGATGTGATTAATCACAATTAATCTTTGCCCAGCACTAGTTTAAATCTATATATAATTTCTATCATATATTTCACACATATATTTACTTACATTATATTTAAATACAAATATTTTTTCTCAAATATATGCATGCCTGTACATAATAAATATACACAGTACACACACTTAAATTGTCAAAACAAACTTTTGACAAAAGCACTATGCATTATACAGTTATTAATTTATTAAGTGTTTGTAACAAAGACAGTAAAATAAAGTGTTATTTACAACTTCAAACAATCATTTTCTTTTTCACAGCACACCTGATATTCATGAACAAGTGCAGCATTATTTCTTCCAAGCGTATTGCTTCGTTTCCTTCCTAAGTACAGTTTATATGCTCTTACTTTATAGATTTAGTTCTGATTGCTTTCTCACTCCGGCACAAGTGTAAAATTCCCTTTTGAGAGCGTTTTGACATTTTGAGCAATTGTGTTTGGTTCCTGCAGTGGTTGTGTGAAAAACTCTGTTAATGTATATTGAATTGCTGACAGCGCCAGCTTATTTGACACACTCCTCAAACATGGGGGGGTGGTGTTGAATAAACTGATTTGGAGGGTTTGCACATGTACCTGCCCTTGGCTGTGCTGAATCAGTCACCTGATTGACCCCGTGAACCAGTATTTACGCGGTTCGCACTAGCAGATGTGTTCATAAAGCATTCAGGATACATGTTAAGAGAATATTCCTGGCCTGCGTTGGGATTGTGTGCAAGTCTGAGTCTCATGGCCTGATCGGATGCAGGAGAAATACACTTTTACAGCCTGCAGAAGGTGTGTGTGTGTGTGCGTGTGCGTGCGTGCGTGTGCGTGTGCGTGTGCGTGTGTGTGTGTGTGTGTGTGTGTGTGTGTGAATAGTTGCTGGCCCACTGTGGTGTAACCGCTCAGTATTGGTTGGAATCAAAAACCATTTATACATGGGGGACAGGAGCAATGTACTGAGAAATGGAGGGTTGGAGAGTAAAGAAGAGGGAAGGAGAGGGAGAAAAAAATGAGCGAGCTGAGAAAGCAACATCAAATTGTTGAGTTTACAAAGTTGTATTGTGAGACACTCTTTATGTACACAAATTAAATGATTAAAAGGAATGTAGAAATGTTGTAGGATGCACATTTTTGTTTGGAGGCTTTTTTTAATTGGATAAATCTGTTTGTTTTGTGTATAATCTATTTTTTTAATGTTTTGTTTTTACATTCTTTAAAAAAAATCTACATTTAATGATTGGCGCAAAAAATCAGATATAAGCATCTACACATGTATATAGTTTTTTAACAATAGATTTTAATATCATATTTATACTGTACATGGAGGAAAGGAAGAAAAAAAAAAGATGTACAGAAGAAGAAAGGGGAAAAACAAGAAATGTAAAAATACAGATATATTTTTTAATGGAAAAGCTGTGTTTATTCCAACCAAACTAAAAGAAATGAAACTTAAGAACTGCAGAAGGAGAAAGGGGAAAAACAAGAAAATGACTGAATAAATAGTCTAAATCTTTTAAAGTGTTTAACTCGACAAAGAAAATACTGAACATTAAAACATTTTTTATCGTTATATTTATACTGCATATTGGGGAAAGGAAAAGAAAGAAATACACTATGATAAAGGGGACAAACAAGAAATGTTTAAATTAGTATTATTAAAAATGGAAAAGCTGTATATATTCAAAGCAAACTATAAGAAATTAAACTTAAGAAATACAGAAGAAAGACTGTATAATTATTTAACTTTAAGTGTCTTGTACAATGCTTTTAAAGTGTTTAAACCGACAAAGAAAATACTAAACATTAAAACTTTACATTATATTTATACTGTATATGGGGGAAGAGAAAAGAAAACAGTACAGAAGGAGAAAAGGGATTTTAATTTATGGTAATTATGTTTTAAAAAGCTTTATTTGTTCCAACCAAACAAAAGAAATGAAACTTAAGAAATACACAATGAGAAAAATACCAAATAAATTCTTTAACATTTTGTACAATGCTTTTAAACTGTTTAACTCGACAAAGAAAATAATAAACATTATAAAGCTTAAACAGCTTGCTAAAAGAAGTAAAAGAAAAACAAAAAAAGCTTTGTTTTGTTTTGTTATTGTGAGCCTGAACTAAAACTACTACTCAGTAATTAATGTAAAATGTAAATATATTGTTCTATACTTAAGCTAAAAGTGATATAACATAATGATAATTAATAAAATGATAATGATACAAAATGATATATAAAATAAATAAAATAAATAAGTGCAAAAATAGATAAATAATAAAATAAGTTTTTAAAACAATAATACACATTTACAAAAGTGTTTAACTAAATTACTATTTTACAGAAATTTAAACAGAAAAATAATTAATTAAAGGTACAGAGAAAAACAAAACTACTAAAACTGGAAATAAAAATACTAAATAAGACTAAATTAAATACTAAACAAATTATATTAAATTTAATCTCATTAATATATTAGTAGTTAAATGTTCTATAATGTTCTATATTATATAAACAGCAATAACTTAAAACTGTTTATAAGTGCTTCTTCATGTCAGGCATTGTGAGATGTTTTGAAATGTATCCAGAAAACTGATCTGAAATCAGCCAATTGGCGTGTTTTGATGATTGATCATGGCTGTCACTCGGAGTACTCGTGCATGTCTCTGCTAGAAGCCTCAAACTGAATCTTAAAGCATATGGCGAACTATTTTCCTAGCTGATTTGTTACATCAGTTGTGTAATTAAGTAAATGCATCAAGGCAGTTGTTTTCCAATGAATAATCAAGTAATCAGATTTTTACCCCGACGTTGGGAAATTGCATTGTGGGAAACAAGCAGATTCTTTGGTTTAAATTCAGCGATCTGCTGCATGTGTGTGTTTTCAGTGTGGAGAGACAAAGGCAAACAAAGGGATGAAAAGAAACAGACCAGCATGATGCCATTAGTATTTGTATGTATGATCTGAAACTGTAGCTTGCGAAGTTAAAAGCTAAAGAGGAAAAAAATATTGTACTATTTAAAATATAAATATTATTTAATTTAAAAGATTTTATACTGTAAGAGGCTAAGAGCTGTCCATATCAGATAAAAAAAAAATTGTTTAGTACAAAAAAGTTTACATTAAAATGTTCAAATCAGTCAAGTCAAGTCAAACTTTATTTATAGAGCACTTTAAAAGCACAGAAGTGAGCCAAAGTGCTGTACAGAAATATACCCCAAAATGGTAACACTTTATTATAACTACACACTATGAGTCATCTATTAAGCATTAGCAAATAGTAAATTCATTATTTGTTAAGCATTAACTCTACATTAATAGATGTTAGTAAACAGTTTGTAACTACAGATACAAATGCTCTATTCTTGACTTATAAGCACATTTAAAATATGCTTAAAAATTGTTCTTTCATACTTTGTTACTGATTAATTTTTATTTCTAAATGAAGTATCGCATTATTTACAAATCATTTGTATTTAAGAGTAGTTGGGGGTTTTTAAGATCATTCAGAATGAGTTAGTAAATGATTAATAAACTCTTCAAATCTACATTTATATATTATTATTCAGGCATATAGTTAATTTGTTAATTGTAATTGTCATTTATTAGGGATTTATAAAGCATAAATAGTCCTCACTTTAGATTAGGTCACAAAACTGGATGAAGTTAAGTTAATAAAGCATTTATTAACATACAAATTAACTATTATTATATGCCTGAATAATAAGATCAGATAAGATATATAGTTGCTCTCTGCAACTCTCACATGGTTGCCCACTGAAGCTAAGCAGGGCTGCGCCCGGTCATTACCTGGATGGGAGACCACATGGGAAAGCTAGGTTGCTGCTAGAAGTGGTGTTAGTGAGACCAGCAGGGGGTGCTCAACCTGTGGTATGTGTGGGTCCTAACGCCCCAGTACATTGATGGGGACTCCGTCCTTCGGATGAGACGTTAAACCCCACTGGCCTCTGTCCATCATGGCCTCCTAACCATCCCCATATCATAATTGGCTTCATCACTCTGTCTCCTCTCCACCAATCAGCTGGTGTGTGGTGTGCGGTCTGGCGCAATATGGCTGCCGTCGCGTCATCCAGGTGGATGCTGCACAGTGGTGGTGGATGAGGAGATTCCCCCAATGTGTAAAGCGCTTTGAGTGTATAGAAAAGCGCTATATAAATGTAAGGAATTATTATTATTATTATAAATGTTAATTTGAATAGTTTATTAATAATTTACTTACGCATTCTGAATAATCTTTAAAAACCAGCAAATAACTAGTTTGTAAATGATGCAATACTTAATTTAGTAATGAAAAAACAATTAACAAAGTATGAAAATACAATCATTAAGCACATTATATATGTATAATAAACTGCTTACTAACGTTTATTAATGTAGAGTTAATGCTTAACAGATAATGAATTAACTCTTTGCTAATGCTTAATAAATGATTCATAGTGTGTAGTTATTATAAAGTGTTACAAAATAACCAGTTAGTAAGATCAGGTGTCACATGCCAACGAAAAAAATGAGTTTTAAGAGCTGATTCAAATGAAAACATGAAAGAGGCCTGTCTAATCGGCAGCGGCAAATCATTCTGAAGTCGCACCTACCACAGCGAAAGCACGATCCCCTCTAAGCTTACGCTTTGTTTTTGGCACAATCAGGAGAAGCTGATCAGCTGACCTGAGAGAACGAGTGGGCTTATAGGGGTGTATAAGCTCAGAGATATAAGGTGGGGCAAGACCATTCAGAGATTTAAAAACAAATGAAAGAATCTTAAACTGTGTTCTAAAATCAGGGGTATTATGGTTAACTAAAGCCATAAAATTCATAAAAGAAATTAAATTGAAACAAATGTTAACGGAAATCAAATATATTAAGAATTTTAACACTTTCTGTTTGGAAGTTGCCAAGGAAATGATCCTCAATTTTATTTTATTTAATTTGAAGTGCTAAAATAACAACAACAACAAATAATAATAAAATAAAATGAATAAAATATTTTCAAATGAATGTAATAAAATAAAAAACTATAAAATAGCAAAAAAACAACAGATTTACTAAAACTTAAAATGAAATTAAAGCAAAAACAAAATTATAGAAAATAAACTATAAAAGAGATATATTCAAAATGTCTTAATGGACATTGAAAGTATATAAACAAGTACATCATCATCATCATTATTATTATTATTATTATTATTTAATATTATAATTTTTTTGTTAATTAATTTATTTATTGTATTTTTTTTCTAAGTGTATTGAGTTATTTTTAAGTTAATTAATGTATTATTATTATTATAATTGTTGCATTTTTTTTGTTAAATTATTCCATTTTAAAAATTAAACCCTTATCCTTAACTGTGTAACAATCTTTTAAAATGATTATTTTTTGTTAAATATATAAATATATATATAAATTAGGTACATAAATATAAATATATAAATATGTATATATAAAATACCACTGCTACCACAACCCAAAAATATTTAGCACAAATAAAACTCTCTTCTTTGTCTCCATAGGTCCGTATTTTTCCATACCTGATTGGCCGTGAATCTGCATTTGCTGATAACCTAAAATGGATGGCGTGTGCCAATAAAGGTTGGCTTTTCTTCTTTTTTTCTTGTTTTGGGGGATGATTTTCTAAATGACATGCTGAATTTGATTTACATTCTATTTTAATGTTTACTAATTAGTTAATTAATTATCCTGGCTGGGCTTTCCTGGAGAACGGACACATCAGTTCGTCTTCCAGAGCTGTGCTGTGCTGTGCTGGAGGGGGTTTTGAGTGCTTGATGGCAGAAACTGTGACGGAAACTGGCTCAACTGGCAGAGCTGACATGCAGAGGTCGAAGGTCAACTGAGCCTAAATCACTCTTCCTGTCAGCTCGGCTCCTGTGGCTGCACAGCACTGATCACTCCCATGTGCCCACGCCACGCATGACTGACCGCGGGATGAGGAGCGCTCACACACACACACACACACACACACACACACACACTCCATGCTGAGGATTTGTAGCTCTGCACCTGGAGCCTCTGCAGTATATGCACATGTTCAACACAGTCGTACGGGTGGAGAATGTATCTGATAATCAGCTTATTATTGTTATATATATATCATAGATTATTATTTTTATTATTATTATTATTATATGTCATGACAAAAAATGTTAATTAATGCAGAAATTTTAGAAATGTAGAAATTTTTGGTTAGTTTCTAAAATAAAAAAAAGTGGGTGAATAAAACAAGATTGCTAGAGTTCTGAAAATTATAGTGCAGTTATACTGTTAAAATGTGTTACTTGAATAGTTTTGAATAATTATTAGTTAATTCAATATTTAAATTAAATATGTCTTGTATTTACAGACTTACATATATGGCAAACGTTTTATATAAAAAATTTATTTTAAAATATTGTGACTGCCGTTGAGTGTAAAAACATAGTATATATATACACACACACAGGTCTTGTAGAAATTGTTAGACAAAATATACAATATATATATTTTTTTTTTTAGTTTTGGGCAAGTGAAATTCATGATTTATTTGTCATATTTTGAATGTTATTTAAATTTAAAAATAGCTTTTATGTTTTAATCCATTTTAAAAAATGCAAAGAAAAATTATAATTTTTTATTATTGTAATAAAAAGTATAGGGGTGTGAACCTACACTGGTCTCACGGTTCGGTTACGATTATCATGCCATCGACTCGGTTCAATTTGATATCTCGATTCATCACAATGCATTGACGATGCTTTCCATGCACAATTAGATTTTTTTCTTCACAACACAAGAAAAAATTGTAGTAAAATCTATAAATATATTTCTATTTATACTGTATATTATTTGTAATACAATTTTGTCCTTCAATACAAGCAGTAAGATGAATGACGCGGGAACAACAGCCGTGGTTACAGTCTATATACCCATAATGCGCTGATATCACAGCTGATCCGTAATAAACCCGCACTACAGACATGCTCGTGTCTGGCTCCACGAGTATTGCTTTAACAGCCGAGAGGAGAGGAAAATTACCTCACAAATACGTCAGTGGCTCAAATGTCCAAAGTGAAAGAGAGTTTTATTTACTCTCCCTCGCCTCCTTTGCCATAGTATTCTGCTGCTTTATATGATTAAAATATTTTTATTATGATGATTTTCAGTAGTAGATTGCTGCTGCCAGGATTTTGACCAGAACCAGAAAATCAGAGCACAACACACCTGTCCTTAGGTCTTCACACTGGCTCCCAGTTACATTCAGAATAGATTTTAAAGTATTACTACTTGTCTATAAATCACTAAATGGACTATAGGACCTCAATACATTATAGATATGCTCACTGAATACAAACAGATCACTCACTAGGATCAAGTAAATGAGAAATTCCAAGAGTTCAGTCAAAGCAGGGTGAATCCGCCTTTAGCTACAGCGCCCCCCACTGCTGGAATCAGCTTCCAGAAATGATCAGATGTGATCCAACATTAGGCACGTTCAAATCAAGACTTAAGACAGTTCTGTTTAGCTGTGCCTTTACTGAATGAGCACTGTGCTACATCCAACAGATCGCACTATTATGTCTTTCTTTTCTTTTTCATTCCTTTAAAACCTGTTTTAACACATTTTAATCTGTTTTTATTGGTTTTTAATTCTTTTAATCGTTTTTATTTTCTTGTTTCTTTTAATCTTGTTTATGTAAAGCACTTTGAATTATTATTATTATGTATGAAATGTGCTATATAAATAAACTTGCCTTGCCTAGTGCTCCAGAATCATTATTATTAATGTTGAAAACAGTTGTGCTGCTTCATATATATATTTTTTTTTTGCGAAAATGAAACATTCAGGATTCTTCAAAGGAACAGGATTTGTTTATAATTTTGCAACAATGTAAATGTTTTGATCAATTAAATGTTTCTAAGCTGTATGTAAAAACCTGATGTATAAAAATGCACAGTATCACAACTAAGATTAAATGTGTGTGGATTGTGTTGTGCAGGTTACTTTAGTCAGATCTCCACACTGGCTGATGTTCAGGAGAATGTGATGCGATATTTACATGTGATGAGCAGACCTAAAGTTATCGACCACGAACATGACACAGTGTGGACTGAGGCCTACGTCGACAGCGCAGTAAGTATTAATAATCACGCTTGCATTGTGTGTGTACAGCATCTGTGCTCCTTTACAAAACTGTACAATGTGAGCCATAGTTACTACAAAAATACACAGTTTCTGCTGTAATAAAATATCATACTTTAACTGCTAATCACCACAATCATCAAAAACAAAACGAAACTGCAAAATTGTTGTGAAGAAGCACATTTTTGAGGAAGATCCCATGTTATTTTATGGATTTATTTCAATTATCGACAAAAAGTATACCAAGTAACTATGGAATTGTTATAGAAATGAATGCCACTGTGGTACATTTTTGTAAAGGATTTGCTGTCTAAAAAAAATCTGATTATTTTCTCTTCTCAATGTATGTGTTGTCTACTGTCGCCTTCATAAAATACAACTCAGTCCTCATTAGTAGCTCGGTTAACTCCCTGAAGGTCTCATCAAGACACTCTTCCATTCAGTGAGCACTCAGAAGCAGATCAGGTCACACACCGTGCAGTGTGTCTCTTGTATGTGTGTAGACGTGAGCACATGTCAATGACACATATTATTTTTCTCCCTGTGTCCCTATAGCTCGCACAGGCGCACAAGGTAACAGTCGTAACCGGTGTCTCTGTGGCTCTGTTCCCAAACCTAGCGAGCTGCCTACGGAGGCAGCATTTTAAGGGCACGTACAATACGAAGTTCCTCATGAGATGCTTAATAATGCGCAAACTGTACAGCTGTACTGCATGCAATAAACTTAGGGAAGAAACCATCATAGAATTCACATGTACGGGGGAAAACATTATAGATACTCTCACTGAAGAAAAGGTGCATAAGCTGCCATTGGCATTTATGTATATACTGTATTGCAGTTACATATTAGTGCCTGAATTGTATGTATTAGGACAGAAGGTTGGCTGTATTAGTACCTAAATTACAAACATTAGTACCTAAATTGTATTAAAATGTGCATTGTTAGTATTTTAATATTACATATATTCACAAAAGTGTACCTATGTCACATATTAGAACTTAAAGTCTACTAAATGTTACAGATTAGTAGCCAAAGTATACCTAAACGTTACAGTTTATTGCATAAATGTTAAATATTAGTACCTAAGTGTACCTAGATCTTACAATTTAGTTTATAAATGTTACAGATTAATAGCCAGTGTACCTAGATTTTAAATTTTAATGCATACATTTTAAATATTAGTACCTAAGTGTACCTAGATGTTAGATTTTAGTACATACATGTTACAGATTAGTAGCCATTGTACCTTGATGTTACATTTTAGTACATAAATGTTACAGATTAGTAGCCAAATTGTACCTAGATGTTACATTGTAATGCTTAAAAGTTACAGATTATTAGCCAAAGTGTACCTAGATGTTACAGTTTATTGCATAAATGCTAAATATTAGTACCTAAGTGTACTTAGATGTTACATTTTAGCACATAAATGTTACAGATTAGTAGCCAAAGTGTACCTAGATGTTACATTTTAATGCATAAATGTTAATACCTACGTGTACTTGGATGTTACATTTTAATACAAAAAGGTTACAGATTAGTAGCCAGTGCACTTTGATGTTACGTTTTAATACATAAATGTTACAGATTAGTAGTCAAAGTGTACCTACAGTAGGTGTTACATTTTAATGCATAAATGTTAAATATTAGTACCTAAGTGTACTTAGATGCTACATTTTAGTACATAAATGTTACAGATTAGTACCTATTGTAGTTGAAGTTACGTTTTACATAAATGTTACAGATTAATAGCCAAAGTGTACCTAAATGTTACATTTCAGTACAAAATGTTACAGATTAGTAGCCAAAGTGTAGCTATATGTTACATTTTAGTACATAAATGTTAATATTATTACCTAAGTGTACTTAGCTGTTACATTTTAATACATAAATGTTAATATTGTAACTTAAATGTACTTTGATGTTACATTTTAGTACATAAATGTTACAGATTAGTAGCCAGGTAATTTGATTTTACGTTTAGTAGATAAATGTTACAGATTAGTAGCCAAATTGTACCTAGATGTTACATTTGAATGCAAAATGTTACAGATTAGTACCTAAGTGTACTTTGATGTTACATTTTAGTACAAAAATTTTACAGATTACAAGTGTACTTTGATGTTACATTTTAGTACAAAAATTTTACAGATTAGCAGCCAAAGTGTACCTAGATGTACACTCTGAATGAAGAAATGTTAAATATTAACACATGTAAGTGTATGTAAATTAGTAGCCAAAGTGTACCTAGATGTTACATTTTAGTACATAAAACGTTACAGATCAGTTGCCAAAGTGTACCTACTCTACACTAGATGTTACATTTGAATGCATAAATGTTAAATATTAGTATCTAAGTTTAGGTACTCTTGCGACGCGGTGGTGCAGTGGGTAGCACAATCGCCTCACAGCAAGAAGGTCGCTAGTATGAGCCTCGGCTGGGTCAGTTGGCATTTCTGTGTGGAGTTTGCATGTTCTCCCCGCGTTCGCGTGGGTTTCCTCCGGGTGCTCCGGTTTCCCCCACAAGTCCAAAGACATACGGTATAGGTGAATTGGGTAAGCTAAATTGTCCGTAGTGAATGAGTGTGTATGAATGTTTTCCAGTGATGTGTTGCAGCTGGAAGGGCATCCGCTGCGTAAAACATATGCTGGATAAGTTGGCGGTTCATTCCGCTGTGGCGACCCCAGATTAATAAAGGGACTAAGCCGGAAAGAAAATGAATGAATGTAGGTACTCTTACTAATACTATCTGTTACATATTAGATGTTACATTTTAGTACATAAAGGTTACAGATTAGAAGCTTTTTGAAAGGATAGTAATGACATTGGCAGCTTTTGCACCTTTTTAGTGAGTGTACACATTGTGGATTATATACAGTATAAAGTTTTGTACTTACTAAGAAGTATCACTACAATAGTTAAACCTGCTTAAATGTTTACCTTATATATCTTGGTCATTTATATTTAATGGAGGTTATCGCAATCATGTTTGTATTACATATGACATAGAATGTTTCAAGTCATTCACTTAGTTGGAATGCTGCCTATGTAGTCAGCAAGGCAGCTGACTGGGTTTTGGAACAGAGCCTGTTTGTGTTCATTCTGTCACTGGTGTCTTGCAGCATTTCCTCATTGTAATTAGCTTTCAGTATTCCTTCTGTGGAATCTGAAAGGTTTTATTAGTTCTTGATCGTGGATGTGGTGCAGAGTGCTACAGCAGGCAGATCCAGAGAGCCAAAGATAAAAAAAAAAAGCCAGAGAGGGCGAGATGTGGTCAGAGATAGGGTTTGGCTTCACTCTGCTGGGTATGTCCAGAACTGCAACACCGTCCGCTCTGCCATTCCATTTCTGATAAGAACAGCTCATATATATACACACACAAACACACACACATAAACACTCAAGTGTTCGCACCCACTCGTCTTTGACACACACACACACACACTTTGACTCTGATACTCACAGGCATAGGCGCAGGGTGTTGGGAATTGTTCTCCGGAGTGTGTGTGTGTTGCTGTATCTTGGCCACTGAGACACCCCATTCATCATTTTGTGGATCATTGGCTTTTATCTCCTAAAGCCGTAATAAAACTGACATTGGAGCAGAGGGGGTGAGAGAGGCAGAAAGAGACGGGGAAAGGGGGAAGGAGAGGAACGGGGAATCACAAGGTTAATTCACAGATTTCAATTTGGCTCCTACAGGATACACCTCCAGTGCTCTGCGCAACGGAGAGGAGGCTGAACAAATGTTGGACAAAACTCAAACTGAGCTCGAAGATTTTTTTTTCTTTTTGAGCTTTCGAATGTGAGGCAGAATAAGAGAGACTGTAAAAGCCTCTTCGGTGGGACTGAGAGAGATTTGTTTTGTGATGCCAAACTGCCAATCTGCTAGAACAGCGAAACTAATGATGCCTAAAGTTACATTCTGAAAACAGGATTTAAAGGGACAGCTCACTTAAAAATGAGATTGCTTAAAAATATATAATCTTATACACTCTGATGAAGTTTCAAAATCTTGAATTTCTTGATTTTCATATATTTATTTTTGGTTGAACTCAAAAGGAGGTGTTCTGCTTATCTATTAATAATGGAAATGAATCAGGACTGGGGTTGTTGAGCACCAAAAAACGGCAAATTAAAAAAACAAAACAAAAAATAAAATAAAACAGTGGTAAACAACACAATTTAAATGTAGTTAAATTATGCACATACTAGTCCTAGTAAAATAAACTAATAAATAAATAACATTTTATGTCAGTTTATATAATTGTGTTAAAAAGCTGAAATAAAACAAAATTTTGTTATATATGCAATTAGAGATGTTCAAAGTCACTAACTCTTAAGAAGTACTACAATAAAATCATTGTGCAGTATTTATTAGTAGTTTTTTGTTTTATAATGATAAAAAAATGATCAGCTTATTAAAAAAATAAAATAAAATGTTTAATATTTGTAACATTCAGTTGTTATAAATTAGAACAAAATATGTATTTTAAATGTGAAAGTTCAAGATGAAAAAAATCAGTGGAATAATTAAAAAAAAAAGTCATAAGTTTTTGATTATAGCATATACAGGGTGTCCGCAGGGTCTTAAAAAGTCTTAATGTCTTAAATTTCCAAAACGAAATTTTAGGCCTTAAAAAGTCTTAAATTCACTGAAATATAGTGTTGTAGGTTTCCCAGTGATGGGTTGCAGCTGGAAGGGCATCCGCTGCGTAAAACATATGCTGGATAAGTTGGCGGTTCATCCCGCTGTGGCGACCCCAGATTAATAAAGGGACTAAGCCGAAAAGAAAATGAATGAATGAATAGTGTTGTAGGTCTTAAATACTTTTAAATAGGTCTAAATTTTGTTAATAAAAAAACAATGTATATAACTAGAGTTTGCTTGTTTTGAGACATTATTTAAAATATGTGTTTAAGAAGTAACTGAATTTTAATTTTAATGGTTCAAGTAAAAAAAAAAAACCCGTTGCAAAAAACCCTTAGCGTTCTCCCCTGTGAAAGTCTGAAATTTCATTCATAATGGTCTTAAAAAGGTTTTAAAAAGTCTTACATTTGACTTGATAAAACCTGTAGAAACCGTGATATAATAAATAATATAATAATACAAGTATATATATATATATATATATATATACTATACTATAATATATGAATATGTATATTTTTAAATTCATAACTATTGTATGACACTTCAAAAGGCTTAAAATTTACTATAATATATATATATATTCATCAATTGATATATTGTATAGCTCCCAAAAGTAATTTGCATTTACATTATATATAATCAAATCAAAATCACTTCAACTTATATCAAACAATTCAACAATATCAAACACTTTAAAAGAATTTAACCACTTTTTAACATCAAAATCTCTTTAAAAGAGTATTAATACACCACCATTAATAGACCTCTTTTATGATACATTAATGCAGTCATTTTTGGGCCTTAATAACCCCCATTCACTTTGATATTTTTAAATAATGTTTCACTGTTCACTTAAAAAAAGTCATAAGGATGATTAAATAATGACCATATTTACATTTTTTGCGTGAACTATCCTTTTAATATTTTTGTAGATTTTGTTCAGTGATTTTTTTTTTTTTACCAGGACACAAAATCATGATGCTAGCTGATTTTTTGGAAAATTTTCTTTCAATGTTTTCCTCCAGTGTTTTTCTCCTTAACAAACACAAACAGCCACTGTAAAACATGCATAATGGACACACACACATAAGGCTGAGGTGAGGGAATAGCAGACCTAGTTTCAGTGAGCTCATGCGTTAAATCATGTCAGCCCTCATCGTGCCCGCAGCTGAGCTTACAGTTCAGCTCCAGAGATGAACCATCTTCACCAGATCACCCTTCACTTGTCTACACCTCGCACGGCCATTAATCAAAACGTTGGTTTGAATATTTCATATCGCAGCAACTTCCTTGATCCTGAAGGCCGGTAGGACAACGCAATGTGAGCGTGTGATCCGGCTCTGGAGATTAATGCTTATCCAAACTCTTTATTGGATGCATTTTTCTCCAACGTTCGTGTGAATTTAAATCTGAAAGGCTTGTGTTGATCTGTCAGCAGCTTGGAGAGAATAAAGGTCCAAACCCGATGACCACAGTGGCCATGCCTGTGTTTAGCACCAAGAATGAAACGGTGAGGAGTGTGTTTGTGTGTGTGACATGGTTTTTTGTTCTGTCATGTTTTAAGCATGGATAGTCACACATAACTGTAGAACATTAATATATTGGTCACACTTTACAATAAGGTTGTATTAGTCAATGATAATGTATTTACTAACACGAACAAGCAATGAACCATACATTTACTATAGTATTTATTTATCTTTGTTAACATTAGTTAATGGTAATCAAGTCATTTATTGTTAGTTCATGTTAACTCACAGTGCATTAACTAATGTTAACAAACAAGAATTAACATTTTAATAATGCATTAGTACATTTTGTATTATGATTAATAAATGCTGTAAAAGTATTGTTTATTATTAGTTCATAGTAAATACATTAGTTAAAGTAAGTTAATAAAACCTTATTGTAAAGTGTGAACAATATATTAATATAGTAAAACTTCTACAATGACTCATTGTGGAACTATTACTATTTTAATTTTATAATTGATAATATCAGATACATATTAGTTGTCGTCTATGTAAATAACTATACACGCACGCACACACACACACACACATATATATATATATTAATGTATTTTTTAAAATACAGATTTCTTGTGACATTTTTTAAATTAAATATGATATTTATAAGTATTAACATTGATTTTAATTCTGATGTAATTATAATAGTACAGTAAAATAAAGTACAAAAACAGTAATAATATTAGTTAAATATTTTAAAGTTTCTATATGAAACTATAGTAATATGAATATTATTAAACTACATTTCCATCAAACTAAATTACACCAATCAGTTGCAGTTTTAATAATAAAAATAATAATAATAATTATTATTATTATTATTTTTTTTTTATGACTATATGATTTTATTTATAGGCCCCTTACATGCAATGTTGCCAAGGTTGCACTCGTTGTTGCACGTTATTTTTTTTGGGCTACTTTCATAATGTGCCGTGGCCGCCAAAATGTTTCTTTCTCACAAAAATAGAAAATGAAAAATGTATTGTTTCTTAATGGACATTGATCCCGAAATACACACCTGGATATGAATATGTAGTGTATATAAATACCTGGATGCTGAATATGACTGACCAAAACTGCCTGATGGTACTTGGGCTGGGAAAATTTCTTGGACCCAGTAACCCTTCTTACATGATACTCAAGGACACCTTAAAACAAATATAATCGAATATAATGCATGAAAATTATTCTTAATGTTTCTTTTAGTGCACTCTAACACTCAAAGTATGTTTCTGATGGTACTTGGGATGGAAATTTTTCTTTGACCTGGCAACCATGCTAACATGATACTCAAGGACACTTTACAACAAATATAATCGAATATAATGCATGCAAATTTTACTTAATGTTTCTTTTAGTGCACTCTAACACTCAAAGTATATTTCATTTTAATAAATTTTCATTCAAAAAATGTCCCAAATGAGACAAATATGCATATTGTACATGTACATGGACATGCTGTGTGAAAATAAAATGTTTGTCTCCTCAGAAAAACCAAGGCATCCTGCTGGGCGTCGCGGGCACTGACATCCCCATTCAAGAGCTAATGAAAGTCATCCCAAAACACAAGGTAGGATGTTACCAGCAGAATAATAGCTGGGATTTAAAAAATCAATTTCAATCCGTTCAATTTTATACTCTCTGTATCTGAAAGTGTGATAATACGATCATTTTTTAGAAGTCTTATCTTCTCCTCTCCAGCTAGGAATACACGGATATGCTTTTGCCATCACCAGTAATGGATATCTCCTGATGCACCCTGACCTGAGACCCCTGGTAAGCACGTAATCTTATTTTCTACATCCAGCCTTATATATTAGCATTATGATTTCAAACTCCACCACAAAAATAGCTACAATATGATAGAACAGACATGCAGTTACATCCATGCCCAAACAAACAGGTAAAAAAAAAAAATCTACCCACACTTGGAGTGTGTGCTTGTGAGAGCGCTGGTGGGACGCTGAGGTGCATCATGGGAGATGTAGTTTTTGTAATCCCAACCCTTTTCCTCTGATATATTGCATGCAGGAATAAAAGCCCATTCATGTGCCTGCCAGGGCTGATCAGAGCACTGAGGTAACTCACCCTTCACAGGGACACCCCTCACCCCCGCTCTCAGTCACCTCGCGTGGCTCTGTGTGTTGTGGACGTGCTGTGTTTTCGTCGTAATGTGGCTCCAGTGCTGCTGTGCATTAGTTTGTGTTTGCGTAGCGGTGGTGTGCATCAGTCAAGGCTTCTGAGTGTGTGTTACAAGTGTGTATTTACTGACCTTACCGACTCTGTGTTGCTCAACAGGGACAGATGTGGTAAAATAAGTATTATTAGTGAAGCATTATGAACTGGACTTTATTGAATACGTATTAATTAAACTTATATCTATTTTAGGATCTGTTCCAAAGCTTAGTGAGCTGAAACGTTTGTTTACTGCAGGTATCACAGATGAAATGAAATGAAGGCTGCTGCAAAAACTGACATTGGAAAAAAATTGGATTTCAGATAAGTGACATTAACTAACTGAAAGGATTGTAACAAGGGACTGTATTGAATCTTTTAAAATTATAATTAATATAGACTTTTTTGACAAAATAACAAATTTAATTAATTATTATAAAAGTATCTTAATTCATAATCATTTAATGAAATGTAGTTTTTTATTAATTAATGTCATAATTAATTCACATAAATTACATAAAATATATTTAATTCACTGGAAAATGCGGACTGTCGCACTTTAACATTCAACTAATGCACATGCTGTTACAGTATCCATTCTCTGCTGGATTTTGCACAACAGTTTTTAACATTTACACATTTATGTATATAGAAACCGTCTTTGTATATTATTTATTTAATAGTTTATACTTATGTTTACTTCTTTGCATGCCTATTTTGTTAAAAAAGTATTTTATATTTTTAATATACATTAAACTTTTTTGGCATTCATTGAAGACAGCAAAGTAAGAATTTAATTGTACAGGGAACCTGTTCCTTACTGTGCATATGACAATAAACACTTTGAATCTTGAATACAGAAAACTATAGAAAATGTCTCCATCTAATTTATTTAAAATAAATTTTGTTCAAACTTCAATACATAAAACATAAAAATAAATGCAAAATATATAATATAAATGAATGCCATATATACACTACCGGTCAAAAGTAGGTGGGATTTTTAAATGTTTTAAAATAAGCTTCTCCTGCTCACCAAGGCTGCATTTATTTCATCAAAAATACAGTACAAATTGTGAAATAGTGAAATGTTATTGCACTATAAAATAACTGTTCAAAAGTACTTTATCATTTAATTTAATCATTTATTCCAGTGATTTTAAAGATGCATTTTCAGCTTCATTACTCCAGTCTTCAGAGTCACATGATCCTTCAGAAATCACTCTAATATTTATTATTATTATTATTATTATTATTATTATTATTACTACTACCAGTATTATTATTAATGATAATAGTAATAAAAGCAATAATGACTGGAGTTATAATTTCATTTGAAACTACATACAATAAGAAAGCAGTTATTTAAAATTTTAATAAATGTTTAACAATTTCACATTTTTTTTACATTTAATAAATGCCGCCTTAATGAACAGAATAATTTTCTTAAAAAACATGGAAAAAAACTGACCCCAAACTTTTGACCGGTAGTGTATATAAAATTATTAAAATATACAATTATTAATTATTTATAACATTTAAAATATGAATAATTGCTGTAAATTATAGTATAAATTATTATTATTATTATTATTATTATTATTTTTACATATTTTGAGTGGTTAGCATAGCACATTAAATTTGAGTGTTTTGAAATTCTGGAACTCCTTTAATGTCCTTTAATGTATTTATTTAGCACAATTAAAGTCAAATATAACATATAAAATATCTGAAGCTTTGGCAGCAAAATCTATCCTATTAAATAAATAGATTCTCAGCATTCTCAGTAGCTAAATACTAAATACTATATGCAAAGCTAATTCAAGTGTTAATGTTCAGTTCTTATGTACGTGATTTATTTGAATTTAGTCACTTATGAGTTTCCATCTTGTTTAGAGTTCTGCCCGTGTAGACAGAAGACAGCGAGGCAGCTCATTAGGGATTGGAACAGAACCATGACAGACTGAATTTCCAAAAACCAATCTGAGGAAGAAAAAAAAAAAAGATTAGACAGATTATTTTGACACAGATGCCTATAAGCCAAACACTGGCTGCACTGATAGCGTGTAAACAAAACTCATTTCTTTACACCACAGTTTCTCCATCCTGCTCCTGGAGTCCCTCAGCACTGCACATGTTGGATTTTTCACATTTCTTTTTTTTGTAATACCACAAAAATGACAGATAGCACTGAAACAGGTGTCACAGCCGTCTCAGTGAAAGACTCTGTAAACACTAAATAAAAGACTCACAGAAGCGGCCCACAACCAGTCAATGACAAAATGCTTCCCGCCTGTCAGTCATTTTCTAGTTCAGGATCACTTTGAAGTAAGAAGTAAAAAATTGTTCACAACACACTTCGTCATCTGAATAAAATGCGCAGTGCTGGTGGGAACATCAGAGAGCAGGAGTGAAAAACACTAGACTAATGGCCTCAATCACCACGTACTGTACGTTTCTGTCTCCATCGTGTTGCCCATGTGATCCCAATTCCTGACTGCATCTGCATTGCTGTCCTCTAAAGCACTTCTTGTCCTCTTTGTGTCTCATCCTGCAGTACCAGGAGGGCCAGAAGAGGAAGAAACCCAGTTACAGCAGTGTGGACCTGTCCGAGGTGGAGTGGGAGGACACTGAGGATGTTGTATGGATCACTTTTTGTGTTTTTTTTTTTTTGCACTCAATGCAGTACACTTGCTGTAATACTAGCTTTATGCAAGTATGGCGATACATTGCAGATGCTCAGTCCAGTTATTATGCATTTGGTTTATCTACTTGCATAAAGTCTAAAACATTTGATAAAATACATATTAATAGTATTGATATGGTAAATTAAAATGAATAAGTAATGCTCCATAAATGTTTGTTTTTAGTTGCGCACGGCGATGGTGAACAGGCGAACTGGCACTTTCTCAATGGAAGTTAAAAGAACAGTAGACAAAGGGGTAATGCTTTTATGTTTATTATGTTAATTTATTTGTGTTTATTTATTTATTTTCACTATGAAGGAACAGTTTGCATTAATCAACATTTCTCAAGAATGATATTTTACAATTAAGGATTAGATATACAGTGCTCAGCATATATGAGTACACCCCACACAAATCTTTCAAATTCATATTTTTATACATTAGATTAGTCAGTACTGAAGCCAAATCTGGTGCTAATCTAACCAAAACAAACTTACAATAATGGTCCAAAAATTAGTACACCCAAATTTATATATAAGGGAAGAATATTAAATTACAAAAATATGGAAAAAATCAAGAGAAACAAAAAAAATATAAAATTTTTGCAAAAATGTAGTTTTTTTTTTTGTTTATTATATTTTGCTTGAATTTAATGTATTATCTTTCTATTTCTAAATATGTTTGGTGACTAAAATATTATTTTGATAAATATATCTGTTTAATAAAACTGTTTTGTTCAAATGCACCAAAATATATTACCTATATTACTGAGAAGTGTATACAAATGGGGTGTACTTATTTATGCTGAGCACTGTATAGGATAATACTGTAGTATGGTGTTATTTAAAAAAAATGAAGGTTACGCTTTATTTTACATCGTCCTTGTTGCAGTGTAACTATACACTGCACGGTTAGGGTGAGGATGAGGGTTCAGTTTAGGATTAATTGCATGTAATGATGCTTAATTTATTATTATTATAGTAAGTAAGTTCATGGCATTCGTAACAAGAGCACTGTAAATTAAAGTGTTACCAAAGAGCATTAATAACAACTTACTAATAATTATTTCTTTACATTTGTCTCTCACCAGAAACGTGTCTTGACGATGCACAATGATTATTACTACACAGATATTAAAGGAACTCCATTTAGGTTGGTGGTGTTTCTTGTACTGTATGCTAAAATACCAAATTGAATACATAATTACATACTTTTTGTTTTCTTTTTGTTTTGTTTTGTAGTGTAGGAGTGGCACTCTCTCGAGGACATGGAAAATACTTCTTTAAGGGAAATGTTTCACTAGAAGCTGGTGAGAATTTGCTTTATTAGCAAGAATGATAAAAACCAATGCCTAAGAATGTTAACTATTATATTTTAGCTCTTAATGCTTCTGTAACTTACTGATTAAGAGGTGCTGTAATATTGTGGAGCTTTGGCATACATTTATTTTAATTTTCATGTGTTGGAATTTGATAAGTTTAAATTATATAACCCTGAGAAATGGTTACATTTTTTGTTATATATTCATTTGTCCATTATATATTTTGGTTTTAGTATGAACAGTTCAAATATTTTATAGGCCACTACCAACCTGGCGTTCATTACAATGGCTGAAATTTTCAAATATTCATTAGTTTATTAAAATAAAATGAATATTTGAAGTGTATATAAAAAAAATTCTCTATTATCTAAAAACACTTAGAACTATATTTTGTGGCACAGATACTGTAGTAATTTTGCCTTTCCTGTGGCAAAGTTGTCATCACAGTGGTACACTGCTAAAAATGCTTTTCTTACTTGTATTTTTGTCTTGTTTCTAGTCCAAATATCTGAAAACTCTTAAATCAAGAAGCATTTTCTAGACTAACAAAAATTATTAGTTTTGTTTTAAGAAATAATATTCCAAAATTAAATGATTTTTGTTTTATTAAAACAAGCAAAATAATCTGCCATTGGGGTAAGCAAAATAATCTTGTTTTTCATTTTGATATAAGATTATTTTCGTATCCCAGTGGCAAATTATTTAGCTTGTTTTAAGTTAAAACTCACTTAATTTTGGCGTATTATTTCCTAAAACATGACAATATGTTTTGCTTGTCTAGAAAATGCTTCTATTTTAAGATTTTTTTGATATTTGGACTAGAAACAAGACAAAAAACTAAGCAAGAAAAGCATCGTTCTTTCATTTGCAGTGTACAAATGGTAAAATATTTTATGATTATTGCATAATATATAATACATTTCACAAACATTTTCCTTTTATACATTCATTACCATGTTAAAACTTTTATTCTGAACTTATTTCATTGTCCAGCAAACTATAAGTATTGTTGAAGTTATTGTTTAAGTCCTTCATAGGTGAACAGATCTGTTTTCTTGATATCTTCCTTTCCTCTGGGCCGAAAACACAAAGATCATAATTCAGACAGATTAGCAGTCTGTGCTCATTTTAACAGCACCGCTTTGTGAGAAAGGATCTGCTCTCTTTCCTTTTCTTTGTGCTTGTTATATCCATAAGTATCCAGAACCCTCCAGTTCATCTATAATCCTCTCTAATCTCCTTTTTTTTTTCTTAGGCCTACATGATCTGGAGCAGCCGGATGTAGCCCTTGCTGATGAATGGTAAACCTGTATTACCACTTTAGATATAGCTATAATAATACTATTCTTAATCTCACAACTGAATGTGTTTGGCTTCATTTTGTACGTTTCAGGACGTACTGTACCACAGAGGAGCACCATGAGCATCGACACCTGACTCAAGTTCAGGCCATCAAAATCTACATGACCAGCCGGAAACCACATTTCAAGTGTGAGCAGATTTTCAGAAGCCAATTAAAAGCAACATAAAATCTAATTTACTTTCTAAACACTTATTTCTTATTCATTGTATGATTGATTTATCAATGAACATTATTTTAAGGAGTGTTCATAAACTTTCATCTAAACAAGTTGTTCCACCTCAGAACGATTTTTCTTTCCAACTCAATCAATTTTCAGTTAAAAGAGCTCAATTTTTTTTATAGTCAAAACTTCTGTGCACATGGTAAAGTTGAGAAATAGAAACCAATAAACAGAAAAATTGGTCAGTTTGGGCAGGCTTTTACTCAAACCCAGTCAGTTATGTCTTTAAGTAAACTTTTTTTTTCATTGATAAACATACACTACCTGACAAAAGTCTTGTCGTCGATCCCAGTTGTAGGAGCAACAAATAATAGCTTGACTTCTAGTTGATCATTTGGAAAAGTGGCAGAAGGTAGATTTTTCCGATGAATCATCTGTTGAACTGCATCTCAATCATCACAAATACTGCAGAAGATCTATTGGAACCCACATGGACCCAAGATTCTCACAGAAATCAGTCAAGTTTGGTGAAGGAAAAATTATGATTTGGGGTTACATTCAGTATGGGGGCGTGCGAGAGATTAGCAGAGTGGATGGCAACATCAACAGCCTGAGGTATCAAGACATTTGTGCTGCCCATTACAAGGAAAACCACAGGAGAGGGCAAATTCTTCAGCAGGATAGCGCTCCTTCTCATACTTCAGCCTCCACATCAAAGTTCCTGAAAGCAAAGAAGGTCAAGGTGCTCCAGGATTGGCCAGCCCAGTCACCAGATATGAACATTGTTGAGCATGTCTGGGGTACGATGAAGGAGGAGGCATTGAAGATGAATCCAAAGAATCTTGATGAACTCTGGGAGTCCTGCAAGAACAAGTGCAAGTTATCTGAGTCATTGCAGAGATGTATGGATGCAGTCCTCCAAGCTCATGGGAGTCATACACAATATTAATTCTTTTTCCACTGCACCATGACTTTATATTCTATACTGTTATAAAGTCAAGTTGTTATTTGTTATTATTTATTGTTCCTAAAACTTTTGCCAGGTAGTGTACTTAAGAAACGTATATCTATCTTAGGTATTAAGACATTTGGTAAAGCAAATTATAGTAAACATATTAAGCAAAGTCAGACCTTACTGTCCTAATTAAATAATAAAAAATAAAGGCATGCTCATATTTTATTTAGGTAAAATAAGCGTAATCTAGAGGTTTTTGCCTTTCATATAAGCCACTTCTGATACCAAATTATCAATTAGAAGTCAAGTTAATATTTGTTGTTCCTAAAACTTGGATAGGTGACAAGACTTTTGTCAGGTAGTGTATATAAACAAAAAAGGAGTTTTCCGTATTTTGTGATTCATATCTATTTTTTTTCCCAATTTGATTTATGCATTGTTTGGGACCTTGATCTTTCTTCCAAAAACCTTCCTTTCTGGTGAGAGACCTTCCAACCTTCGAAAAAGTGACTTTTATTATAATTTTTAATAGTTTAAAATGATATATTGTCAGGGTTGGTGTTGTATATTACTGTACAAAAACCTTGTAATAAACTGCCGGTACATTTTCTGTTATTTTACATGTATTTTTCTTTATATTATTTCTTATACATTATATTATTTCAAACTACTAAAATGTCCATAAAAGTCACTTTGTTGAACTCTCATTCTCACAAAGTTTTCTCATTGGCCTAAAATGTCTCTGACCTGCACTGTTTTTCAGTATTTTGTTGCAGTCGTTCCTGCAAAGTTTGGCCACATTGTCCTTCAACTAGATCTTACAAAATTACCTCCCTGGTTTAAAGACTGTCCTAATTAAAGTCGCTGTCCGACACGTATTCTGGAGTCTGTAAATGTCCTCTCCTGCTTGTTGTAGGTGACAGAGAGCTGATTCAGCAGGTTCTGTTTGATGCTGTGGTCACCGCTCCTGTAGAAGCCTACTGGACTGGACTGGCTCTCAATAAATCTGAGTGAGTTTAGATTTTCTCTTCCATTACCTTAAAGATGCCACTTTATACTTCTGAGGTTTTGTTTTGTGTGTTTTCGAGCTAGTATTAATGTCTTTTAAATATATAGTGCGGGAAATAAGAATTGAACACGCCATGATTTTTCTTGGGAATAATGTTTCTAAAGGAGCTGTTGACATGGAATTTAACCAGATTTTGGTAAAAACCCAAACAATACAAACATAAAGATAAACAAAACCAAAGGATCTGATAAATGAGTTCTGTGTAATAAGGATGAAATGACTCAAAGAGAAAGTACTGAACTACTGAAATGTATTTAATTAAATTTTTTGGTGACGGCAGCTTAAAGACGCCTCTCATATGGAGAATGAAGTCACATGCATTGCTCAGGTGTGAGTTTTTCACAGACTTCAACAGAGTGTAAAAATCTTGATGGTTCTGTGGGTCTCGTCTATCAAATCTGATCTTTAATTTGTATTTTCTATTGGATTCGAGTCAGGTAATTGGCTGGGCCATTCTACAGCTTGATTTTCTTTCTCTGAAAGCATGCATTTGAGAGTTTCTTTGGCTGTGTTTTGGATCATTGTCTTGCTGAAATGTCCACCCTGGTTTCATCTTCATCATCCTGCTAATGTAGATGTTGGACTGAAGCAGCGAATATTCATTTACAATGAGGAAGTGCTGAGAGTTGCTGAAGAACTACTGAGAGATTTCAGCTGCTGTCTGGGCTTTCACTGCATTTCTACACCTCCCTTTCTTCATGTGTTCAATACTTTTTCCCTGCGCCATTTCATTTTATTACACTTAACTTCATTTGCGAACTAATTAGTTTTGTTTTATTTGCATATATGGATTTCTTTAGTTGTTACAAACATCCGGAGAAAAGTTCAAGTCAACGGCACCTTTAGAAATATGTTTTCTGAGAAAAATGCTGACGTGTTCAATACTTGTTTCCCCCAATGTATACAGTAAGAACTTTTTAAATGATTTGATGGTTGTCTGGGTAGATAACCGAGAGCTTTCATACACCATCTTGTCTCGTTTAATACTGTTTTTGTTTGTTTTTATTTGCAGAAACTCTGATAAAGGGGTTGAGATTGCTTTTCTTGGCACCCGGACTGGCCTTTCAAGAACTAACCTGTTTGTAGTTCCTGAGCAACTGACCAATCGGTGAGCTCTAATGATAATGACTAACCAGTGACAGATTCTGATCTCATTACATTGGCCGAATAATAAAACCTGTCAAAGATGAAATGAACTATCAGTTTTTTTCGTGTGACTGCAGAGATTTCCTCACTGCTGAAGATAAGGAGGGCGTCTTTAATGCTGATCACTTTCCTCTGTGGTATAAAAGAGCAGCAGAGCAGGTGCCCGGCACATTTGTGTACTCCATTCCCTTTAGTTCAGGTAGGATTCTCAAGCACATCAACAAATAAAGCTGTTATTTTAGTCACTGACATAATATTACAGTTTTTAAAAAATGTTAAAAATTTATCACATATATAACATAATAATAAAAATATTTATATTTTATATAAAAAATATAATATTTTCTAGCTGACTAGCTGAAAATAAAAATAAAAGTTTTATTATAACATTATATATATATTATAACATTATAGTATACATATAGTTTTATAAAACATTTATTATAAATAAGGTTTTAGTTTACTCTAAAAACCCTGTCATACATCCAAACCTTTCATGCCATGCAATATATTCCAAGCATTTATAACTCAAAAAGCTGAGGATTATATTCATATTAATGAAGGTAAAATCTTTAGTTCATTCACATTATAGTTCAGTGGATTATTATGCTTCATGTCATATTTTTAAAGTTTAAAGACATATTTATATCCTTATTTCTTTGTAAATTTAAAATATTTATCAACATTACTAACACTAATCTCTAATAAGCACTAACACTCCGCTACTCATCTTACATATAGAATTAAGGTCAAAATTATTAGCCTTCCTGTGATTTTTTTTTTTTTTTTTTTTTTTTTTTCTTTTCTTTTTGTCAAATATCTCCCAAATGATGTTTAACAGAGCAAGGAATTTTTCACAGTATTTCCTATAATATTTTTTCTTCTGGAGAAAGTCTTATTTGTTTTATTCCTGCTAGAATAAAAGCAGTTTTTAATTTTTTTAAATCCATTTTAAGGTGAAGGTTATACAATGATTTGCCTAATTACCCTAACTTGCCTAATTAACCTAGTTAAGCCTTTAAATGTCACTTTAAGCTGAATACTAGCATCTTGACAAATATCTAGTAAAATATTATGTACTGTCATCATGGCAAAGATAAAAGAAATCAGTTATTAGAAATGAGTTATTAAAACTATTGTGTTTAAAAATGTGTTGAAAAAAATCTTCTTTCCATTAAACAGAAATTGGAGAAAATATATCCAGGGGGACTATTAATTTAAGAGGGCTAATAATTCTGAATTGAACTGTATATCTCACAGCTGATACTTTTCCCATAGATAATCATATAATGTAGCTAAAACAGTTTTCAGGTGTGAAATCACAGTTTTATGGCACACTAGTCAATGTCCATGTGCTGAAAGCTGTTGATCTAATAGCACGTCGTCTGTGTGTGGTTTGTTACTGTATCTGCACTGTACTACTCTCCTCACACAGACTGTCTGCTTGTCTCTCTTTCCTTCGCCTGTAATTAATGTGCCCTACTTTTACGTTCAGGCAATGTGTCTGTCTGTGTGTGCGTGTGTGTGTCAGATCAGGATCATTACATCCCACTCAACAGCTCTTGGGCTCCTTATCACACAGACAGCGTTGATCTTCAACTCGTCTCTGATCAAACACTCTTCCTCATCTGCGTGTGCAGCTTTAAATCAGCTCTGTTTTATCATCTAACTGAGTGTTTGTTTCAGTCCGTGCCGCTTTTGATCTGAATATACAAATGAAGGAGAAGCTCTTAATAGATTTAGGCTTATAAATATTTATGTAAATAAATGCCGCCCTCTGGTGGTTATTACATTTAGAGCAGGGGTTTTGAGCTATAGTTCAATAAAACAAAATAACATAAAAATATTTTACTTGCAAAATAATATATAGTTGAAGACAATATTATTAGCCCTGTTAAATATAAGGAATAGATTTTTAAAGATTCATTTATAATCGCAGTGGGTAGCATGCCTCACAACAAAAAGGTTGCTGGTTCGAGCCTCGGCTGGGTCAGTTGGCATTTCTGTGTGGAGTTTGCATGTTCTCCCCGTGTTTGCGTGGGTTTCCTCCGGGTTCTCCGGTTCCCCCCACAAGTCCAAAGACATGTGGTATAGGTGAATTGGGTAAGCTAAATTGTCCGTAGTGAATGGGTGTGTATGGATGTTTCCATGGAAGGGCATCCGCTGCGTAAAACATATGCTGGATAAGTTGGCGGTTCATTCCGCTGTGGCGACCCCAGATTAATAAGGGGACTAAACCGAAAAGAAAATGAATAAATGAATGATTTCTTTTGTCTTTGGCATGGTGACAGTAGGAGCGGCACAGTGGCTCAGTGGTTAGCACTGTCGCCTCACAGCAAGAAGATCGCTGGTTCGAGTCCTACCTGGGCCAGTTGGCATTTCTGTGTGGAGTTTTCATGTTCTCCCCGTGTTGGCGTGGGTTTCCTCCGGGTGCTTCGGTTTCCCCCAGAGTCCAAAGACATGCACTATAGGTGAATTGGAGAAACTAAACTGGCCGTAGTGTATGAGTGTGTGTGTGTGAATGTGAGAGTGTATGGGTGTATGTTTCCCAGTACTTGGTTGCGGCTGGAAGGGCATCCGCTGTGTAAAACATATGCTGGAATAGTTTTCGGTTCATTCCACTGTGGCGACCCCTGATGAATAAGGGACTAAGCCGAAGGAAAACGAATGAATGAATGATGACAGTACATATTTTATTAGTTATTTTGCGAGATATTAGTTTTTTACCTTAAAGTCCAATTTAAAGGCTTAACAAGGTTAACTAGGCAAGTTCAGTTAGTTAGTCAAGTTATAGGACTACCATGATTTCTGTAGCCAATAAAAAAAAGCAAGAATCTTAAGGGGGCTAATAATATTAATCTTAAAAATTTGTTTTATGAATGTAAAAACGTACTTTATATCAGTCAAAAGAAAAATATAATAGGAAGGAAATACTGCGAACATGTCTTTGCTCTGTTAAACATCACTTATTTAAATATTTAATATATTTAAATAAGTGATTTATATTTATTGGGCTAATAATTTTTGCCCTCAACTGTACACTAATTTTTCATTTATTTAGATTTGATGTATTAAAATAATAAAAACAATCTAAGTAATTAAACGGAAATCAAAATGACTAAAAATAAAATATAGACATTTGAAAAATAATACATTTATAAAAATAAATAATAATAAAAAAATTAAACTTTTACAAAAAGTAATAATTAAACAACATAATGACAAAAACTAAAATTAAAATGCAAACAAGATATATAAGATATAATTAAATACGAAGCAATTCAAACTCTATACTCTATCTATATCTATCTGTCTGTCTGTCTGTCTATCCATCTGTCTATCCATCTGTCTGTCTGTCTGTCTGTCTGTCTGCCTGCCTATCTATCTATCTATCTATCTATCTATCTGTCTGTCTGTCTGTCTGTCTGTCTGTCTGTCTGTCTGTCTGTCTGTCTATCTATCTATCTGTCTGTCTGTCCGTCCGTCCGTCCGTTTATCCATCTGTCTGTCTGTTTATCTATCTATCTATTACAGTCTGGCTATTGTATTGTAACTTCTCTAATTGTTTTCTAGTATTTGTTCCTCTTTTTGAATATTGTGGAAGTGATGGATTATCAAACCATGCAAAGTTAAATCTAAGTGACAGATAAATTCACAGCTAATAGTACATTTTTTTGTTGGACATGCAACATTTGACATCAATCAATCTATTAAATAATCTGAATCTGCCTGAACATTTCGCTTTCATAATTATTGATGATTACCTGGTTAGCTGAAGCGTATTAATTGTATTTAGCATACTTTCCTCCTCACAACAAACCTGCAAGCTATTATGGGTTATAACCATCAGTTGAAAACCACTTCTTTAGTGGACCATTGAATTTTTCATCAAGAATGTTGTTTCTTAAAGAGTTCATTTCTGTTCATTCATGATATTTCCTTTAAGGTGGTGAAAATAAGAGTGTTGTTTTGGCGAGCACTGCTATCCAGCTTCTCGATGACAGAAAGTCTCCTATTGTGGCGGGTACGTGCATTTATATTTAAATAACTTTTAATACATTGTTTTTTAAATGTATTGTGAGCTAAAATACAACTCAGAAGACAGCTATAATATCATTATACTGAATGTGTTTTTTATGACACCAAAGCTGTGGGAATTCAAATGAAGCTGGAATTCTTTCAGAGAAAATTCTGGACTGCTAGTCGGCAGGTAAGCACAGAAATACGCTCTCATAAATGTATATATTTACCAAACCAGACCTTTAACAGCTGATGTGATGAACCATGTTATTATTACCTGCTGGAAAACAGTGAGAAATAATGTACAAGAGATTGTGGTAGAGGTATTGCTATAAACTAATGTAGCTGTTCATAAGCATAAAAATGGCATTTGCTTCATGTCTTTATCATTGCGTTTGTCCACGCAGTGTAATGCTCTGGATGGGAAATGCACCATCAGTTGTGATAATGAGGTAAATGCGACTCTGTTTTTCTCTCCCTTTGGCTATATTTTCATTCATGGAGCTCACAGAGAAGCCTGTATTCACCATACTCGTTTTACGATGGAGATTTCTGGAACATGACAAGCTTACTAGATCAGTCTGTCCATCTTATATGATATATGACTTTGCCTCAACATTTTAAAGGGGAACTATTATGCAAAAATAAATTTTTTAGGGTTTAAACACAGTTGTGTGGCAACAGTCTATGAATATAACCAGCTTCTAATGGTAAAAAATATATTAATTTTATTTTAGCATAAAAACTGTCTGCAGAAACACTTTGATTGACATTCTCCCTTTGTATGTGTCATCAGAGGGAGAAAGCCCTGCCCATTAGTGATGATCTCACCCTCATTAGCATAGGATGTTAGTCTTGTTTTTGAATCTGCCACTATGCTGACACAAAGGCATTTGTAGCTCCGCCCTCTTTTGAAAAGAGCACAATCTCATTTGAATTTAAAGTGACAGTCACCAAAATGACACAATTAGAATCAAAGCCTAAAAGGGGCCATTTCAAAGAGTTATAAAACATTATTTGTGTGGTATTTTGAGCTGAAACCTCACATACACACTGTAGGGACATCTAAGACTTATTTTACATCTTGTAAAAAGGAACATAATAGGTACTCTTTAAATTCCGTGTCTTATTAATGTTTGTAAAAGCTATCAAATGTGTGTTATATTATTATCTTGTTGGATTTGGGTTCAAAATGTAAGTTCAGTAGATGTTTGAAGTTAAAGTTCATCAAAGATTGTCAAATCAGAAGTTTAACTGAATATTTTATCTTTCCCGCTCATATTAGGACATTAAATGCTATCTCATAGACAACAATGGCTTCATCCTGGTCTCTGAAGACACTTCTCAGGTAGGGCACACTAAAAAAACGTATTCAGTATCGATATTGTTATGAAATGGAGGTTAGTATAACTGTAAATAATGTGTTTTCCACAGACAAACCTCTTCTTTGGTAAAGTGGAGGGAGCCGTCATGAATAAACTGCTTCTGATGGGCTCGTTTAAAAAGTGAGAGATGCACTGCTCATATTTTAACCTCTGTTTAATTAATTAACCTGCACTGTCAGGCTTCAAGATTTTACACTACATCTGTAAGCCCAGAGTAAACACTACTATTATTTGCATATTTATGAGGTAATTTGCATACTAATTATTGATTGAGCAAATACAACATGCAACAAGTATGCAACACTTTTTAATTATAACTATATATCATTTTTGTCTCTTCATCCCTTTAGAGTACTGCAAAATTGTTATTAAAAATATCGAAACATCCTTAAAAATTGTCTAATTGTTTCGATGCATTTTGAAATACTTATAACAAGCTATTTTTCTTGTTTTATTAGTAAATAGTTTTCTTGTTTGAATCTCAATCTCTTTTAATTTGTGGTATTTTAAATTCAAAGTTTTTTTTTATTGGGCAATCACAGCCTTTCAAACATCCTCTCCAAATAACCACACTTGTGGTCTTTGCACTTGTCTTCTTACATGATGTACTGTATTTCCTCCATTGAGTGGGCTTAAAGACCACAAGTGTGCACCGTGTGTTTGACATAGTGCATTTACCACTGAAATATGTCACTCAGCTTAGCATCAAAAGTGTCTCTTAACATATTCCAGACATACTAATGTTAACCCAGTGGCTTTAATTTACACTACCTGACAAAAGTCTTGTCGTCGATCCCAGTTGTAGGAGCAACAAATAATAGCTTGACTTCTAGTTGATCATTTGGAAAAGTGGCAGAAGGTAGATTTTTCCTATGAATCATCTGTTGAACTGCATCTCAATCATCACAAATACTGCAGAAGACCTATTGGAACCCGCATGGACCCAAGATTCTCATAGAAATCAGTCAAGTTTGGTGAAGGAAAAACCATGGTTTGGGGTTACATTCAGTATGGGGGCATGCAAGAGATCTGCAGAGTGGATGGCAACATCAACAGCCTGAGGTATCAAGACATTTGTGCTGCCCATTAGATTACAAACCACAAGAGAGGGCAAATTCTTCAGCAGGATAGCGCTCCTTCTCATACTTCAGCCTCCACATCAAAGTTCCTGAAAGCAAAGAAGGTCAAGGTGCTCCAGGATTGGCCAGCTCAGTCACCAGACATGAACATTGTTGAGCATGTCTGGGGTAAGATGGAGGAGGCATTGAAGATGAATCCAAAGAATCTTGATGAACTCTGGGAGTCCTGCAAGAACACTTTCTTTGCCATTCCAGATGACTTTATTAATAAGTTATTTGAGTCATTGCAGAGATGTATAAATGCAGTCGTCCAAGCTCATGGGAGTCATACACAATATTAATTATTTTTCCATTGCACTTTATATTCTATACTGTACATTATTTCTGTTAAGTGACAACTTTTGTCTAAGCAAAGTCAGATATTACTGTCCTAATTAAATAATTAAAAATCTAGGCATGATCATATTTTATTTTGGTAAAATAAGCATAATCTAGAGGCCTTTGTCTTTCATATAAACCACTTCTGATACCAAATTATCAATTAGAAGTCAAGTTATTATTTGTTGTTTCTAAAACTTGGATAGGCGACAAGACTTTTGTCAGGTAGTGTAGGGTTAAATAAAACCAGGCATTGTTTTGAACTGCTAATCTGCTTTTTGTTCCTCTTAGGATTAATTTGTATGACTATCAGGCTCTGTGTAAGGAGTACGCAGGCAGCAGTGACAGCGCACGCACTTTACTGGATGTGAGTACACCCATACACTGCTGTAACGTTTGACTTCAGTGCCTCTGAATTCTATTTCCTGTCTCCACTGACGCGCTGCACTCTCCCTTTCAGCCCTTCACCACTGTGAAGTGGCTCTTGACAGAACTTGTCATGTGAGATAAAAAGCCTTTTGCCTTTTAATTATTATTGTCAGCTTGGGATTCTCCGTCCGTGTTCCTGAATGAAAATGTGTCTTTTATTGCAGATTTCTGCTGGAGTTTAACCTGTATAGCTGGTGGAACTGTGACTCTACAGTCAAAGGTATCAGTCCACATATCAGTTTCACACTCCTGTGAGCACGTCCTGGTTATTTTTCATTTCTTAAACATGATGTATAATGGATATTAGATTTTAATCTAATAGGGAGGACTAAAAAACCTATAAATCTCAATTAACCTCTAGAAATGTGACGTTTATCACACATACTGTAGAAGAAAATGTGGTTTATATACTGTATAATGTCATGTTTGACAGTCATGACCATAATGCAGACGATAGTCAAATTCTATGAAAAAATATAAATGATTACCAAAGAAATTGTGCAAACTACTGATGTCAATTCTTCTACATTTAATTAAACAAAATTATGCATAAAATACAGTTTGTCACAATAACAACAACAAAATGTTTTCAGATATTCATTTATTTTCCTTCAGCTTAGTCCCTTATTTATCAGGGGTCGCCACAGCGGAATGAACCACCAACTATTCTGGCATATGTTTCATACAGCGGATGCCCTTACAGCCGCAACGCACTACTGGGAAACACCCATACACTCTCACATTCACACACACACTCATACACTACGGCCAATTTAGTCCATCCAATTCACCTATAGCGCATGTCTTTAGACTGTGGGGGAAACTGGAGCACCTGGAGAAAACCCACGCCAACACGGGGAGAACATTGCAAACTCCACACAGAAATGACAACTGGCCCAGCAGGGACTCGAACCAGCAACCTTCTTTCTGTGAGGCGACAGTGCTAACCACTGAGCCACCGTGCCATCATTTTCAGACATATATTTGTATTTTTAGACAATACAATACCAGTGTTTTAGCTTCTGGAGGCTTATAAAGCTAAATTTGGTGTAAAAAAAACCCTGATTTTCAATCACAACTTAATTGTCATTTATATTACTGTATTGTCATTTTCTGCTAAATAAAAAAATGCTCTAACAAAAATGCTCCAGATGGCAATATTTAATGGTAATACACTTAGTATAATCTTGGTATTTTAAGTATTTAAGTACCAATTCTCACAATTAATAAGAATCGTATTATTTGCCTGTTATTAAGATATTGGCTGTTTAATAGTGCTTATAAAGAATCATGATCTTATTCTACATCTTACCCAACACCTAAACCGAACTACTGTCTTAATAACCAATAATAAGCAGCAAATTAGTTTATTGAGATAAAGGTCATAGTTAATTGTTTTTTTTAATAGTGAAACCTTCAAATAAAGTGTGGCCAAATATTTTTACTTGAAATTTTAAAAAGGAATGCTGCCAGGCCTTTGTAGAACAAAACACATAATAACATTTCAAACTCATACTGTACCTACTGTAATAAATCCAGTACATCAAGAAATGATTTCAAATTATCTCTTACTGTAGTTTTCTCCACATCTGTTATAATGGCATACAGTTGAAGTCAGAATTATTAGCCCCCCTGAATTATTAGCCCCCTGTATATTTTGTTCCCCAATTTCTGTTTAATGGAAAGAAGATTTATTCAACATATTTTTAAACATAATAGTTTTAATAACTCATTTCCAATAGCTGATTTCTTTTATCTTCTATTTTTCAAGATAGTAGTATTCAGCTTTCCAAGTCGTCGATATGCTCAATAAGCATAGCTCCCTGTTTTTCAAGAGCATAAACGCGGGATTGTTGCGTCTCAATGATGCCTCCGCTGCCATGATTCTTTGCTCCCTCTCACTAAATTGATTCTTAACGTCTTCCAGCTGCTGGGTATGTATGTTCACCGTTTCCACCAGTGGGCCAGGTTTGGTATATATTGCACTTGATATTTTGTCAGTCATAACTTGAAGAGCTTTTGCAAACGCTGGGCTAAGTTCAATCTCATTGCTAGCAGCATCTGCTTGCGTCTGTTCAGGCTCGTCAGCCGATGTGTCAGTGGTATGATCTCTTTTCGCCATTTTCTTAGCAGATTTTGGCATTTTCTACAAAGATTGCATCCAGAAAGTTTCTAGCGACATACTACACGAGATTTATGCCCAAAGCTTGGAACTTGCGTTCCTTGTTTGACAAATATAAATTCATATCAAGTAAATGTGACAGGAGCGGCTCAGTACAACTGCTACTCCCCTGCCACCATTTTGCTTCTCACTAGTATTCAGCTTAAAGTGACATTTAAAGGCTTAATTAGGTTAATCAGGCAAGTCATTTTATAACGATGGTTTGTTCTGTAGACAATCGAGAAAAAATAAGTGGCTTAAGGTGGCTAATATTCACCTTAAAATATATTTTTTTAAATTAAAAACTGCTATTATTCTAGCTGAAATAAAACAAATGAGACTTTCTCTGCTCTGTTAAATACCATTTGGGAAATATTTGAAAACAAAACTCACAGGAGGACTAATCATTTTGACTTCAACTGTATGTCTGCAGGGTGTCCACGGGGTCTTAAAAAGTATTAAAAGTTGATAAATCAATGTAGAGAAATTTAAGGCCCTTAATAAGTATTCAAAAGTCTTAAATGCTATTTTGCAAGGTATTAAATTTATATCATTTTTGATTGTGCAATGTATGGTTGTATGCTAAAGTTTGCCTGAATTAAATCTGTGAATATCAGGATGCTGTGTAGTTTATGAAATTAATAAAATCCTACTAGATTTGACATCATGCTGCTTTGCAGTAACCAAGGCAACACCATTATTTCTGCAGTTCTATAGGCGCGAACCTGATGAATTCACTAAATTTAATAGATTTTTATTCAGTATATGCATAATGTTTTAGTTTTGAATTAGTTTCTTACATTAATATTTAGTAAATATACTGTAAGTTAAAATCTCGCCAGTGTTTCCGGTTAAACCCTAAAGTCGTTATAAGGTCTTAAAAAAGGTCTTAAAAGATATTGAATTTCACTCTCTGATTACTGTATATACTCTGGTCTGAGTTGTGTAGTGAGTTTGTGTTCATGTGTGCAGCTCAGAGATCTCAGAGGACAATGATGGTGCCCTGTGACACAGAATACCCAGCCTTCGTCT
This sequence comes from Danio jaintianensis, assembly GCA_903798115.1. Lineage (NCBI taxonomy): Eukaryota > Metazoa > Chordata > Actinopteri > Cypriniformes > Danionidae > Danio > Danio jaintianensis. Next base: position 2,709,839 of record CAIGQV010017532.1, read on the forward strand.
CGGAGCGTACCATCAAAGAGACAACCGGCAACATCGACTGCAATGGCTGTATACGGTGAGAACAGCTGCCCACAGTATGTGCGTGCATGCTAAATAATGCACAGCACAAAAAAGAGGAAATGGTTAAAATATGTGCTTTGTAGTTGCAACAAATGCATTTCTTACTTCTTTAAAAAGCCTTTAAGTTAACAACTCTCACTAAAGTTATCACTCAAGCAAGCCAAGGTGCTGATTTATACACATATATAGTTGAAACAAGCTCCTAACTCTCACAGTCGCCTTCATGCTTCTAATTAAAAAGTGTCTGAACTGTTAAAACTGTGTGAAAGTCAAACCCACACAGCATATATAATCAGCATCGTGATGTGGAAAGCTGTGCTAGTCAGTCTGTGGTTATCAACACACACTTCATGTTTCTCACATCTTTTTTTTTCTGACTGTGGGTTTGCTCATGTCATGTTAAAAATAGCGTTTGTTCCACACACTATTCCAATCACACGCTATTATTATTACATGCTAATATTTTTACAGAAAACAGAAAATAAGTCTTTTATATGTAATAGGAAGGCTGTTTAGATGTAATAAAGATAATTTATTTATAGAGATTATATTAAATTAACTTATTGTTTGCATTTGTTTAAAGGTGTTCAATAAAAGGTACACCTTCAAAAAAAAGTTCTGATGGGCACAAATGTAGGTGTAGACTTTTATGTGGTTTATCTAGTCATTCAGGCCTCAGCCCATGTGGTCATCAAAGCGCTTGTAGGCATCTAAAAACAACAGCGCTCGTCTGAAAACACAGAGCTGTGGCTGGTTGAAAGCGCTTCTGTGGCACACTGTTTTTTGTGAGAGAGAGTCTGAGAGACAGTGGTTTCTTACACATCTGCAGTAACTGAGACACTGTTTACATTTTTTGTTTCAAAGTGCTTACATTTTGTTACGGTGGTTTCCACACTACTCCGGCATCTTTGACCAGTGAAAACAGGGTGTTTTTTTAAAATGCTGAAGACCCTGTTTTAGTTTGGAAATGCTAGTGTTCAGTTTCAGTATAGACAACACAATCTCACAGCAATTTTTTTTCTAAAAACTCTTTGATTTAGTGGCTAATTCGTATGAAATTGTACGATCTCATTCGTACAATTTAGTACGATTTGCTTATCCCTCGATGACGGTTGGGTTTAGGGGCGGGGTTGGGTGCCACGCCTCCTTTTTAAAATAGTACATTTTCGTACGACTGAACTTACGAATTAGCTACTAAACTGACAAAATGTCAAATAATTACGTTTCCTCATGAGATCAGGCTGGTATAGATTTTGAAAACAATCGCTGTCTGATTGGTCTTCTGGACTACTGATTCGCCAAGCACCTCTAATATGACAATTACACTAGCGGTATACTGCAAGTACGGATGCCAGCAAAATATGTTCATGTCTGAATGAGGAATGTTATCTTTCTAAAACGTAGTTTTTAGACACGCACTACACTGAGTACACACCTAGTAACTGATTTCACAGATAATTTACAACTCTCAACTATTGGCATATTGTACAATGATATTAATTTCAGCTTTATTATTCCATTGTTGTGCTTGGTGTAGTGACAGTTGGTCACAGTTGGATGGCAGGCTCAAAAGTGATATTAAAAAGGACCTATTATGCCTCTTTTTACAAAATTTCAAATATGTCTCTGATGTCCCTACAGTGTGTATGTGAAGTTTCAACTCAGAATAATACACACATATTTCTTTATAACTCTTTGAAACTGCCCACTTTTAGGCTTTGATCCAAATTATGCCGTTTTGGTGACTGTCGCTTTAAATTCAAATGAGATTGTGCTCCCAGCCCTCTTTTCAAAAGGGGGCGGAGCTACAAATGCCTATGTGTCACCATAGCTACTGATTTAAAACAGGATTAATGTTATCTCTGTGAAAAACTGAAAATGTCAAAAGAAGTGGCTCAGTAGGCAGTCTATGGAGACTATAGTGTTCATTTGTTCATCCTAAAACTCCGCATTTATAATGCCTCTTTGGCTGCATTTACACTGCAGATCTTGATGGTCAAATCCGACTTTGTGACTATATCTGATTTTTTTGATGACCCGCTTACATCATCTTTTAAAAGTGACTCGTATCTGATTGACTGCATTTACACTGTACAGTCGTGGCCAAGGTTTTGAGAATTACATAAATATTGGAAATTGGAAAAGTTGCTGCTTAAGTTTTTATAATAGCAATTTGCATATACTCCAGAATGTTATGAAGAGTTATCAGATGAATTGCATAGTCCTTCTTTGCCATGAAAATTAACTTAATCCTGAAAAAAACTTTCCACTGCATTTCATTGCTGTCATTAAAGGACCTGCTGAGATCATTTCAGTAATCGTCTTGTTAACTCAGGTGAGAATGTTGACGAGCACAAGGCTGGAGATCATTATGTCAGGCTGATTGGGTTAGAATGGCAGACTTGACATGTTAAAAGGAGGGTGATGCTTGAAATCATTGTTCTTCCATTGTTAACCATGGTGACCTGAAAAAAAGGCGTGCAGCCATCATTGCGTTGCATAAAAATGGCTTCACAGGCAAGGATATTGTGGCTACTAAGATTGCACCTAAATCAACAATTTATAGGATCATCAAGAACTTCAAGGAAAGAGGTTCAATTCTTGTTAAGAAGGCTTCAGGGCGTCCAAGAAAGTCCAGCAAGCGCCAGGATCATCTCCTAAAGAGGATTCAGCTGCAGGATCGGAGTGCCACCAGTGCAGAGGAATGGCAGCAGGCAGGTGTGAGCGCATCTTCATCAGTGTGGCGAAGACTTTTGAAAGATGGCCTGGTGTCAAGAAGGGCAGCAAAGAAGCCACTTCTCTCCAAAAATAACATCAGGGACAGATTGACCTTCTGCAAAAAGTATGGTGAATGGACTGCTGAGGACTGGGGCAAAGTCATATTCTCAGATGAAGCCCCTTTCCGATGGTTTGGGGCATCTGGAAAAAGGCTTGTCCGGAGAAGAAAAGGTGAGCGCTACCATCAGTCCTGTGTCATGCCAACAGTAAAGCATCCTGAGACCATTCATGTGTGGGGTTGCTTCTCATCCAAGGGAGTGGGCTCACTCACAATTTTGCCCAAAAACACAGCCATGAATAAAGAATGGTACCAAAACACCCTCCAACAGCAACTTCTTCCAACAATCCAACAACAGATTGGTGAAGAACAATGCATTTTCCAGCACGATGGAGCACCGTGCCATAAGGCAAAAGTGATATCTAAGTGGCTCGGGGACCAAAACGTGGAAATTTTGGGTCCATGGCCTGGAAACTCCCCAGATCTTAATCCCATTGAGAACTTCCTCAAGAGGTGGATGGACAAACAAAAACCCACTAATTCTGACAAACTCCAAGAAGTGATTATGAAAGAATAGGTTGCTATCAGTCAGGATTTGGCCCAGAAGTTAATTGAGAGCATGCCCAGTCGAATTGCAGAGGTCCTGAAAAAGAAGGGCCAACACTGCAAATACTGACTCTTTGCATAAATGTCAAAGCCTTTGAAACGTATGAAGTGCTTGTAATTATATTTCAGTACATCACAGAAACAACTGAAACAAAGATCTAAAAGCAGTTTAACAGCAAACTTTGTGAAAACTAATATTTGTGTCATTCTCAAAACCTTTGGCCACGACTGTACAGTACACAGCAAAGACCCAATGACTAGGAAAAAAAGAGCGGGCGGTGACTGACAGTTGATAGTAAAAGAGCACTCTTTTCTCCATTGCTGTATTTAATCTGTTCGCAGGGTTTCATTTTTTTTATTTTATTCTTTTGCAAGTTGTTGCAGAAAAGTTCTCATTTGGCCATCTTCTTTTAATCTAGGCTTTTTTTAAGCCAGTAGGCATCTTAATGTCATTTCCATGGTGTGATTTATGCGCGTGATGTATGCAACAGTTTTAGTTTATATTGTTTACGTGGCAGATGTTTCGCTCTCTCTCTCTTTCTCGTTAACATGCTTAAATACTTATGCTCCATGACAAAATAAAAGCTTTTGTTGTCCTCGTGTATGAGATTTAAGGTTTGGGACTCTGCTGAAGTCTGTTCTAAAATGAAAGCGTCAGAGTTGACGTCATTCGCTATGGTTTTTAATGATGTGCGACTCGCGTTGACAGGTGAAATCCGATCTACCTGCTTACACTGCAGACACGAAAACACAGATCCGATTCATATCGGATAAATTTCCACATATGAACAAGGCCTGAATCTGATTTGAGTAAATCGGAGTCCATGTGATTTTTTTCCTGCTTACACGTACATGGGCCGAATCCGATCTGTGCCACATGACAGAAAAAAATCGGAATTGAGTCACTTGAACCATGCAGTGTAAATGCAGCCTTAGTCACTGACATTATCTTCAGCAGGTTAAAACTCTAATGACGGACGGCTGCTTCTTACTCAGGGCTGTTTATGCTAATGAGGGAAAGATTGTCACTAATGGGCGGGGCTTTCCCCCTCTGATGACATGTACAATGGGAGAATGTCAGTGAAAGTGTTTCTGCAGACAAAAATATATATGAATAAATTTTTACCTTTAGAGGCTTGTCATATTCACACACTGTTGCCACATAACTGTGGTGAAAAAAGTGATTTTTGCATAATAGGTCCACTTTAATGAATGCAGTGTTTTACCAATGTTTGACAGGTTTAAAAAAAACACTTTGGTGGACACAAGGCTTAAAAGACTTGTTTAGTAATGGATGAATTAATGCTGCTAATGTTTATGTAAATCTTATGTCTTTTTTTTGTGTGTGTGTTTTCCTTTTCAGGACATTTGTGATTCAGCAGATTCCCAGCAGTAACCTGTTCATGGTGGTTGTTGAGAATAAATGTGACTGTGGCTCTGCTCTTCCAGTTACCATGGAGCCCATTGAGATCATTTATATCCTTTCATAAACAGATCATAAAGCTGCTTGTTTTCGTTTGAATCATGTGAATCTGTCTCTCTCATACCAAAATGTATGTTTTGTAAGTAAACATAAAGGACCAGCCCTTAAACATGACTTATTATACAAAATTGCACAAATGAGAATGTGCAAATAAAATGTATTACTTATTGTGGCTAATGTCAAATGTAAAACAGTAGCAGATTAGCTTATGGTTGTGTGGGTGTTTTTATGATTACCATCCTTGACCTCTGAGCACATAATGAGTCTCTGAAGTGTGACAGATTGAAGTTTCAGAAGGATCGCAGACGACCACAGTCCTGTCATCCGTTTCATCCAGAGGTACAGTACAGAATGCACTGAATTATAATGTGTTAAAAAGCTGATTACGATGATCAGCACTACACTGAATTTTAAAATACAATATACTGTGAAGCTTTTAAATGCTTTGAAACTATCACATGTTTTATTTTAAAGTGCCTGATTCACTCTGTATGTAAAAGCTCAACTTTCTCACAGCTGAAGGAAAATACAGACCATTCACTGCAAATATACATCTCTAGCAGTGTTTGTTGTCAGTGGGTTGTGCTGTTTTTCCTGTCTATTTAAAGGTGTAGTTCAGCCAAAAATAAAAACAGTCATCACTTCTTTCTTTTTCGTACCACAAAAGGGGAAATGCACAAATATCTCCCACTCACACATCTATAGTATGGAAGTAAAACTGAGAAGCATTAAGTTTTTTAAAATTATGCAAAGGTATCACAGAATGGTCACATGTGATATATGTTGTAAGTGTTTTGAGCAAATACTGTTTTTTAATTAATTAATTTATTTCTATTTTATTTTATACTGGCTTAAATTTTTGGATGATTATGAAGATCAGTACTACTTTGCATTTTAAAATACAGTATACTGTGAAGTTTTTAAATGAACTAAAATAAACATTTACAAATGACCTTTCTGGTAACACTTTACTTGAAAGTGTGTTCATAAGACTGTCAAGAAACCTTTATATTCATTATAATATAGATGAGAGTTTATGCATAATTATAACAAATGTCATGAAGCGTCATTAGCTCTCTTATGTCATTTTAAATACAAAGACTTGTATTTAACAACTTGACATTACCAAGACAACATAATTTGTCATAAATCTGTCATAAAAATTCATTATATGATATAAATTAATAAATATTGTATAAATTATAGAAATAAATTATATTAAATATATTATATAAATGATATCATTTTAAAACAAATGCCTAATATTTTTCTTGACCTCGAGTACAGTGGTACAAATTGAATTTGTCATTAAAATGTCAGTAAATATTTAAAATAATTATTAATTATTTGACAGAGTATTGTCAATTTTTCTGAGACATTTTAATGACAGATTAATTTTGATCCACTGAAAAAAGTGATTTCACAACACAATTATAATGGCCTCATGACAGTCATGTTTATGACCAATTTATGACAAGATGTGTTTTCTTGGTGATGTCAATATTGCAACTTCCTTGTTCCACCTAAAGTCGCTAGAGAAGCAGTGAGGGTCCTTTGTTTTGAGACGCACTGTATACCTGAGACAGACACGCTAAAGATGTTAGTAGCAAAACTTTACATAAACTTGAAACATGACATATATAAGACAAGCAGCAATCTGTGAGTTGGATACCTGTTGCGTGTTGCATTAAGGCTGATTATTGCGTTGTAGCCTGTGGTGTGTAGTGGTATAGAGTTGTAGTGTGTGGCGTGGCGGTCAACAAAAAATACGACTACCCCACTCTCTTCTCTCCTTGTAACACCTGTGTGAGTGTGTACGCACTTTATTTGCTCTAGCAGGTGCCAGGTATGCCCACGTGACCAAAATATAATATGTTACCATGAAACCCAAACCAATCGATAAACAAATAAACATTATCATTAAATGAAAAGTAATATGGCTCCTATAGTCAAGTTGTCATGACAAAGACAAAGTCATTTATTTGTCAAAGGCATCTCAAACAATGCCATCTTTGCATTTAAAATGACATAACTGAGCTAATGACAGTCATAAGCATGCATAAAATGTCCTTCATGTCATGATTAGAAACCTGTCATGACCGTCTTATGAACACCCCTTCAAGTAAAGTGTATACAATTGCTAATCCTGACTCTGTTTTTGTTTTCATCAGGAGAATGCTATGGAATGTGGATCAGCGAATGCTTTGAGTTTCCCACTGGTGGCCATTTTATTCCCAGCTTTGTCATTGGTGATCAGTAGGTGACCTCTGACCCCTGCAGCTGACCCATTAGTCTTACTACACTCAAATCAGAGAGCCTTGCTTCCGCCAAACATAAAGTGTCAGTCCACAGAGGCCAAATCATCTTTGTGATGTCTGAAGATTACTGAAGAAGATAGATGATATTTATTGCCGTCAAAGACCGTGTTAGAATGTGCTGAGTGTTTTCTTCTTACATGTGGACCAGTGGATATCAGTGGCTGCCGTGAACCGTCACAGCTAAACGCACTTCATGTAGCTGTTCTACAAGGTTCTGTCATACACCTCCACTTTAGACTTCATCTGCACTGTGTGAAGCGCAGACCGAGAAATGAGCAGAAGTGTAATTTATTTCAGTATTATTTGCCTGCCTCTCAGACTGATTTGGCATTTCATTTGGAGTCTTAAGATGCATGACTTGAGGAAATAGGAATATTTCAGTGCTGTTTGTAAGAAAAGCGTACATTGTCATCAAATAGATGAGATGTGGATTCTTCACAAACTTTATAAGTTTTGCCTGCTTAAAAATAATATATATATACTTGGAAAATAACTTTTAATTGCCTAATCCCTTTACATCAAAGGAAAGCCATGTTATGTAAATAAAAACATATTTTCCATCAGTTTTCTCTCATTTTTTTCAGTGCACTATTTGCAGTATTTGTATTATACAGTAGGGCAAAATTTACCACCTGCTTTATTTTGAAGGTTATTAATTTATTATTGAGTAAAATTATGTTTTAGTAGTAATAGATGATGTTGCTAATACAGAATATAAAGTTTTAAAAATCAGAATCATGTTTTAATTCAGTAAATAAAACCTTTTCTAGGGGGCCTTCATTGGCTGCCCATCCAATTCAGAATTGATTTTCCTGGTATTTAAATCCCTTCATAATCTAGCCCCAAGCTATCTCTCAGAGCTGTTCCATTCTTACACCCCTGTAAGATCTCTTAGATCAAGTGATCAAAATCTTATTTTAGTTCCTCAGTCCAGACTGAAACGTAGAGGGGACAGAGCTTTCTCTGTGGCGGGTCCTCGTTATGGAACACTTTGCCCCTTGAGTTTAGAATGGCTTCATCACTCTCTATTTTATAAATCACTCCTAAAAACGTACCTATTTAGCTTAGCTTTTTAATATTATTTTAATAGTCCTTTCTACTGCTTTATTTTAGAATTTATTCAGTTGTTTCTCTTGGCTTATTTTTATGTTTTTATATTCTGTCTTTTTATTTTACTTTGACTTATATGCAGCACTTTAGTCAGTCTTGTGACTGTTTTTAAGTGTGCTCTATAAATAAATGAACTTGAACTTGAATTTCTGGCAACCAACGTATTGTGCTTGATTTGCACTGAAGAAGAAAAAAAATAATTTTATAATGTCATTATTAAGCTTTATTGTTTCTATATGCTTACATAGACAAAATTCAAAATAATAGAAAATTACAACCATATTTGACGTTTTCCACCATAAATTCATTCATTCATTTTCCTTCCGCTTAGTCCTTTTATCCATCAGGGGTCGCCCCAGCGGAATGAATCACCAACTTATCACACTCATACACTACGGCCAATTTAGTTTATTCAGTTCACCTATAGTGCATGTCTTTGGACTGTGAGGGAAACCGGAGCACCCGAAGGAAACCCACGCCAACACGGGGAGAACATGCAAACTCCACATAGAAACGCCAACTGACCCAGCTGGGACTCGAACCAGCGACCTTCTTGCTGTGAGGCGACAGTGCTAACCACTGAGCCACTGTGTCACCCACTCCACCATAAATATAATTAACTAATTCATAAAAACTTGCATTGTAGTCAATCATTATTCAGCAAACATTCAATATATAGTTTTTTACAAAATGTACAATGTGATGAAGATTTGTGACATAAGTCAATTTCTTTTATTTCTTTTATTGTTTTACATGTAAGAGGTTATTGCTTCATTTAAACAATCCTGTTTGGCTTTACACCCTTATGAACAGAGAATTTATGTAATCTAAAACGTAAGCTAAATCGCAAAAACATTTATTTGCATAAGTCAACGTCTTTGCACCGTAAGCCCCGCCCACTCACTGGCAGTCCAAAGACATGCGCTATAGGTGAATTGAATAAACTAAATTGGCCGTAGTGTATGTGTGTGAATGAGAGTGTATTTGTTTCCCAGTACTGGGTTGCAGCTGGAAGGGCATTCGCTGTGTAAAACATATGGTGGATAAGTTTGGCGGTTCATTCCGCTGTGGCAACCCCTGATGAGTAAAGGGACTAAGCCGAAGGAAAATGAGTGAATATCTGGCAACCACAGTATTGTGTGCTTGATTTGCACTGAAGAAGAAAAAAACAACATTTATGATGTCATTATTAAGCTTTATTGTTTTTATAAGTATGCTTACATAGACAAAAATCTAAATAATAGTAAATTACGTAATCGCATTTGACTTTTTCCACCATAAATATAATTAGCTCAAAACGACTTGCATTGTAATCAATTATTATTCAACAAAAATTCAATATATAGTATTTTACAAAATGTACAATGTGATGAAGATTCGTGAAGTTTTTATTTTTTTTACATGTAAGAGGTTATTACTTCATTAAAACAATCCTGTTTGGCTTTACATTATTAAGAACAAAGAATTTATATAAGCTAAAAACTATTTAAAAATCGTAGCAACGTTTATTTGCCTAAGCTAACGTCGTTTGCGCCACAAGCCCCGCCCTTTCACAAGCGATCAATTAACGGATAACATACTAGCTGGACACCAATGAAATCATCATTTGGTCAATGAAAAGATAATTTAACACTGACCTTGTCAACACTGGATACTCTTTACAATGTCCAATAAGTTTATGACAATAAACAACCTTTGAATTTGACTCGTTTTGGTTTAACTGCTCGTTTTCTCTAACATACAAACGGGAGGGACGCCCTTCAGGAACAAGTGGATCCGTTATCGCGTCTGAGGATGTTTATGTTTGTTTACACGTTGACTTCAGACTGACTTGTAAAGAAGCCACCTTGTAATGGAGAGTTCGAGAAGAAACTTAATTTGAAGGGTAGAAGCAGACAACGTTATTGGATCTGACTGCAGCTGCTACATGGAAAACCGTGAGTAAATCATTTCTAAGTGCTTTGCTTGGACTGCAAATGGAGGTTTAATGTGGAAATCTAGGTCAGAGCGAGTTGTGTTCCGCCATGTTTTATGACACGTTCATGAACACACAATGGAAACAAATACACATGCTTTCAGAACGCGTATACAGCGCTATTGTGTAGTGTATAAATACTGTACGTCTATTTTGTTATTGCACCCTGCATGTTAATTTCATATTATACAGTATAGAACATAAAATCTCAAAACAAAAAGTAATATTTGTGTTGAAGTTAACTTGTATACAAGTGATTTTTGGATGCAGTGCAATTTATTTTTTTGATATTTTGAGTGTTTACAAACTTCTGGCAATATTTTTTCTTTGTAGTTAACAGTGGTTGTGTCCTTGTTGAAATATTGTGCGCATGTTGATGTGAATATTTAACTTTATTATGTGAAAACTTTAATATTGTAAGCAAACCTAGTGTCACATTTGAATAATAATTTTAGGAATAAATACCCCTTTAAATAATTTACAATTTTTTTTCACCAAGCATATCTCAGTTTCTGCTAAAGTGTAAGGTTGTTCAAATAATTGAGCAACATGATATAATAACAGTAAGTAGTATTTGGTTCAAAACGTTCTGTTTTACTCCAGATAAGGACATTTTGCCTCACTTTAATCTGAGACTCAGTGCATCTGGATCGAACTGTATTCTTGATCTCCAATGTTGAACTGAACTGGTTTATCAGGGATGGTGCAGTACAGGTGGTAAACATTCTTAAAAAAAAAGAAATGCATGAAAGACATTATAAATGTTAGTTTTCTGTTAACTATAGAGGATTTGGTGATGGACCATGTTTGTACCTCATTTTCCTCTGTATTTCCCTGTTGTTGTTTATGGACTGAAACATCTGAAATGCAGTGCAGAAGCATACTATAACTTCTCAGTGCCTACATTTGTGTATTTTTTTTGTTTTTTTTTGTGGATATTTTTTTCTGTGTTTTCATACTTATAGTAGTCCTATAATAACAAGAAACAGTGTTTAATTACCTGAGGGCTGGTACATTGGGTTTTCAGAAGTAATGAAAGTGTCTGTAGGGTCCGCTATGTTGTGCTGATGTGACTCTGGGTGCTCCAGATCTTTCAAAGAACAGATTTAAGAAGATTTTTAAGCAGTAGAAAACCATGACAAATGTGGAATTGCTTCACAGCCTCAAATCTTTGGTGTTACTGACATCAAAGCATGATGAGATAACTACTAAGTTCCTTTAAGGCAAGCCATTTCACTCTGCAGCCATCTTTGAAACGCCTCTCGGGCAGTATGCTTGGACATTCTGTTTGAATGGGAAACATCAAATTCTCCAAAATTACTTGCCACGTTTATGATTAAATTCCATATTAGGAATCACCAATAAAATAAACCACAACTGTCTCTTTAGTTTCATTTCTAAATGTTTGAATCACACAAAATCTGCAGAAAGTCACATCTGGTCCGAGCCCCTCTCCCAGAGAATCGTCGGTGTATAGCGATCAACGATTGGCACTTTTACTAGAAGGCAGGGCTTAATTCGCCATATTAACCTAATATTTTTCCCCATTCAAAACTACAGTATATGAGTAATATGTCTTGTGTATTCTATAGTCTTTGGTAACACCAAATACAATCTGCATGTTTTGATACCAAACATGATGCACATTGATTGAGTGTACTTGGAAAATAGTTAAAACTACAGAGTTCTGAAGGGAGGATGTATTTTTGTGGCCAGAATGTCGCAGAAATGCACATCTGGTCTTCGTTCCTCCCCTGGAGAATTGTCAGTCTATAACGATCAGTGATTGGCTCCGGTACTAGAAGGCGGGTACTTCGTTCGCCATATTGACTGTTATACTTTTCCCTATTCAAAACTATATGAGCGACATGTCTTGTGTTTTCTATAGTCTTTAATTGCATGGACTGCTTTGTTTTAGAAGCTTCCAAACTCTTCAAAAGTGAAGTTTTCATTCTGAGAAGTTGCTTATTTTGTGTTCTGAAGAAAAAAAAGTCATAATGTTTATATATAATGTGATCATTTTCTGAGAATGATTTTCACTTACCCTCAGATGTGGGCTGAGATGTGGCTGGTACAGAAGTGATAAGAGAATAGATCTCTGGTGATCCAGAACAACTCTAAAAAAACACAATAAGCAACTCTTAATGACATAGCAAACAACTCTCAATGGCACAGTGAATTTTAAATAGTGTCGAGGCCTTTCAAAAGTTTCTTTTACTGGGTTATTATTGGTATAGTGATTGTAATATTGAGATCTTGCAATATAAAACTGTGATTAAAAAACACTGGTGAAAATAATATGAATCACAATATGGAGTCTAGGAATCAGCTCATAGACCGATTCACTCACACATACTGTAGTAAAGAGATGTTTAAATGTTTCATAATATTTTTAGATGAACTAACCCTTTAAAGTTGGTCTTTTTGATTCACTTTGCTATAAGAAATGTATTGAATCAGTAATATATCAAATCTGATATGCGTGTATCACACCTGTGTATGACACCTTTAAAAATTTTGATAATTATAAAATATGTATTACTTCGTGAGATTGTAAGTGCATGGATACTCACCATACCATTTCCTTGACTGGACACATCAGTTTTCGCTGATTTCATTTTATTGCTTAAAATAAAAAATTGATCATTAAGGAATATTTGCATGCATGGATATATCAGATAAGAAAATAGGTTTGACAGTTTCAAATGTAAACATTTATTTACAAGAAAAGTATTGGAAAAAAATACAACTTAATGAATTATTGGAACAACTTACCGTTTTCTTATTTTTTTGCCTTGAAAAGAATGACCATCACTTGTTACATTTTTGATTGCTGAGAAAATTCTATATTGAGCAGTATATAGTCCAGTATACAACTGAACATGAATTGTATGTAAATATGACTTACTTGCAAACCAGCTCAGACAAATAAATGCAGACAAAATGACACCAGCACAAGAGAAAGCCAGCACTTTAACCCATGTATCTGTCAAAACAAAACCACACTTTAAAATCTTGTTTCCATCTCAACCTGACAACAGAAATACAATATGAACAAGTAGATTTGTTATATATTTGTTTCATGCAGTAACCGTAAAAGTTAATGTTTCACAGACATTTATAAGAATGCCATCAAATGCTTTCAAAAATTAAGGAAATAATTGAGAATAAAACCTTTTGTGGGTGGACCATTTGTTGTGGTGTGAGCTGTAGAAACTACATAAAGAAAAAGAATAATTCAAATATATTATTACTCAATAAAAAAAAAAAAACCTTGATAGTAATATTGATATAAGACAGAGAAGATGCTACCCTGGAAACTACAGATATAACACAATTTACTGTATTAAAATTGAATATCTGAAAGAAAGTATACATAATGTATAGTATTTACTTCAATAATAAGTATAGTAAGAAAAGCAGCATAATTATGACCCTTGTCAGTGTTGAATTCTGTATATATTTATTACTGCTTACCTTCATGGACTACCAATTTTAGTTACAGAAATTATTTTCCAATTTATTTATTTTTTTAAATCTGACATTAGAATTCAGACATTAATTCTGACATTTAAATTATACGCAATGACTTCTACCAATGAGAAACGATGGATGAATTTACCTGTGGTTTGCTTTGCTGTGCTAATCTGCTGATCTGTGGTTTTGTTTTCTAATAATGTAAAAAGAACATATTACAAGTGGAATTACAATAACCTCCCAGTTTTATGTTAAGATTTCAGAAGACAGCGTTGCTGTTAAAGCTGTAAAGTACCACACAAATAAATGGAGAAAACCGAGATCCTCTGAGGAGCCACAGATTGCTGCCAATTCATAATCTATGACTTCATTTAGTTGACCATATTCTGACAACTTAAACACATGAGGGCCAAAGTCAGAAATAAATTCTTAGAGGCAAATATGGCACTAAAATGAAAAAAAAAAAATTTGAAAATTCAACATAGGACAACAAATTCTACATAATTAAACTAAACTATTATGGAGGTCACAAGTGAAGTCGAATGCAAATCAAATTTATGAAAAATGTCAATTTGTGACATTATATTTAGATCTGTGCTTTAGATGCAGAATATTTCTACATGTTTCATTGCAGTGCTGAGCCAATCACAAGAGTTAATGTGCCCGGTAGCCAATCAGAGATGTGTAAATCAATCATTGCTGAACGCACCAGAGGCACATTCAAGCTCAAACCAGTGTGCATCATTTTCTAAAAGAGTTTTCGGATTTTATTTCTGACTTACTAGTTAAAACTGATAAAATACTAATTGAAGGAGACTTTAACATTCACATAGATGACGCTAACGATACATTAGGGCTCGCGTTTACAGATTTACTACAATCACTTGGGATAAAGCAAAACGTTGTTGGTCCAACCCATCGCTTAAAGCATACATTAGATCTAATTTTGTCTCATGGACTTGAGGTCATTGATGTAGACATTATACCACAAAGCGATGATATAACAGACCACTACCTCTTACTATATAAGCTGTGTTTACCTGAAATTAGCAGACCTGCACAGATATATCGCCCTGGTAGATCTATCGTCCCGTCCACTAAAGATGAATTCACAAATAACTTACCTGATCTTTCTCTATTTCTAAATGCACCCGCAAACGCAAATGACCTTGATGTAGTAATCAGCAGTATGGATGCTATCTTTACTAACACACTAAATACTGTGGCACCCATCAAATTAAAAAAGGTTAGAGAGAATAAAACTACACCATGGTATAACAGTCATACTCGCGCTCTCAAAACAGCAACCCGTGCCCTGGAACGTAAGTGGAAAAAAACTAAATTAGAGGTCTTTAGAATTGCGTACAAAGATAGTATGTCCAGCTATAGGAGGGCTCTAAAATCCGCCAGGGCTGAGCACCTCCGCAAACTGATAGAAAATAATCATAACAATCCTAGATTTTTATTTAACACCGTTGCTAAATTAACAAATAATCGGTCATCTTTGGAACAAAATGTCCCACCGCAAATTAGTAGTGATGACTTCATAAATTTCTTCAGCGATTTAAAATAGAAGGTTTCAGACAGAAAATAGAAGATGTTAAACTTTCGGCACCGCCTTATACTTCAGATCCATTAAACATTCCGCTGAACCAAAATAATCTACAGTGCTTCAAAATCATAGAACAGGAAGAGCTAGATAAACTTATAAATGCTTCTAAACCAGCTACATGTATGTTAGACCCAATTCCAACTAAATTACTGAAAGAATTGCTACCTGTAATAGGAGAACCTCTTCTTAACCTCATCAACTCTTCTCTATCTTTAGGCCATGTTCCAAATCCTTTCAAGCTAGCTGTTATTAAGCCTATTATTAAGAAACCACAACTGGACCCCAGCAACTTAGCTAATTATAGGCCTATTTCAAATCTTCCATTTATGTCTAAAATACTAGAAAAGGTCGTTTCTGCCCAATTATGCTCCTTTCTGCAGATGAACAATGTTTTTGAAGTGTTTCAGTCAGGTTTCAGGCCTCATCACAGTACAGAAACCGCATTAGTGAAAATAACCAACGATTTACTCTTAGCTGCTGAGCAAGGGTGCATCTTGTTACTAGTTTTACTTGATCTCAGTGCTGCATTTGACACCATCGACCACAATATCCTCATAGATCGCTTAAATTCTACAGGTGTCCGGGGACAGGCTCTACAATGGTTTAAGTCATACTTAACTGACCATTACCAGTTTGTAAATATAAATGGACAGCTTTCTCAGGTCAGGCCAGTACAGTATGGGGTGCCTCAAGGATCAGTTTTAGGCCCTTTGCTGTTTACAATATACATGCTACCCCTGGGAGACATTATAAGAAGACACGGGATCAGCTTTCACTGCTATGCAGATGATACTCAATTATATATTTCAACAAAACCTGATGAGACGTCTGAACTGTCTAAGCTAACTGAATGTATTAAAGATGTTAAAGACTGGATGACCAACAATTTCCTTCTCTTAAATTCAGACAAAACAGAATTATTACTTATTGAGCCTAAATCCTGTACGCAGCAGATCTCACAACTCGACCTGCAATTAGAGGGACACAAAGTTAGCTTTAGCTCTACTGTAAAAGATCTGGGTGTTATACTAGAAAGCAATTTAACCTTTGAAAATCATATCTCCCATGTCACAAAAACAGCCTTCTTTCATCTGAGAAATATCGCTAAGTTACGAAGTATGCTATCCATCTCAGATGCAGAAAAACTAGTTCATGCTTTCATGACTTCTAGGCTGGATTACTGTAATGCTCTGTTCGCTGGTTGCCCAGCATCCTCTATTAATAAACTTCAGCTAGTACAAAATGCAGCTGCCAGAGTTCTTACCAGGTCTAGAAAATATGATCATATCACCCCAATTTTATCTTCCTTACACTGGCTGCCTGTTAAGTTCTGTATTGATTATAAAATATTGCTTCTTACCTATAAAGCTTTAAATAATTTAGCACCTGTTTATCTAACCAACCTTCTGTCTCGCTACAATCCAACCCGCTCTTTAAGATCTCAAAACTCAGGGCTGCTGGTAGTACCTAGAATAGCAAAGTCGAGTAAAGGTGGTCGAGCCTTTTCATTTATGGCTCCTAAACTCTGGAATAGCCTTCCTGATAATGTTCGAGGCTCAGACACACTCTCTCTGTTCAAAACTAGATTAAAGACCTATCTTTTTAGTAAAGCATACACTCAATGCATTGCATAACGGTATGATGCATGAATCTGCTCCACGCAGGTTTTTGCATCTCGTTTATATACACTATGAACAGCAGCTACGCTAATTATTCTCTTTATTCTCTATTTCCACCTGGGGATACTCATCCCGAGGCCCCCAGAGACTATGCAGTGCCACTAATGCAATCCAAGACCTGTGAAGAGATGACCCCAAGGTTTCCATAATCCCAGACCGGGCCGTATCCTGAGGAGCTGCTGTGGTGGTCATGGAGGAGTGGAGAGAAAAGGACTGATTCCTGTGAGACCCCAGTGAAAGACGAGTCTTCTCTGACGTCCAGCGTTCACCAGCCTCCGGCGCCTAGACTGCAGCTCTGCACAAGACGTTTGGCCATAGGAGAAATGGTCGTGCCCAACTGAGCCTGGTTTCTCTCGAGGTTTTTTTTCCTTCACTTTCGCAAATTGGTGAAGTTCGTTCCTCGCCGCTGTCGCCACTGGCTTGCATGGTTCGGGACCTGTAGAGCTGCGCATCGATGGATTTGCTCTTCAGTGTTTGGACTCTCAGCAGTGAAAATTAAACTACACTGAACTGAACTTAAACTCTAAAAACTGAACGGACACCATTCCAATTCACTATAATCTTCTATGTGAAGCTGCTTTGACACAATCTACATTGTAAAAGCGCTATAGAAATAAAGATGAATTGAATTGAATCATTTTGTTAGTAGACTGATATAACCAATATTTTTAATCCAATATAAATGTCTGGTTTAAAAAATAAAATTAATATCAAAATTAAGAATAGCAATGGCTCTGGCAAATGGCAAATCAGTGCAGGCAAATAAATCCAGACAAAATGACACTGACACTGCAGGAAACCAGCACTTTGACCCCATGTATCTGGGTCAAAAGCAAAAATTTAAAGCAAGTTTATATGTATTATGATGTTTAATTATTTCAGTTTGCTCTCTTCAGTTTGCCTACAGAGCAAACAGGTCTGTGGATGATGCA
>CAIGQV010017532.1:2752866-2802036 GCA_903798115.1 Danio jaintianensis
TTATTTACTAATATTTTATATAGCTTCACATATCTGTGTTTCTCAATAAACACCCAGAAATACTTTCATATGAACATGTACAGATGCAAGTAAATACTACAGTGGATGTTTCCAAATAATATCTCCAATTAATACATGCTGCTTTTTTCTAATTACCCAAGTATTGACTTGATCAGGTCATTAAAAACCGTGATATTTATTTATTTATTTATTTATTTATTTATTTATTTATTTATTTATTTATTTAAATCATATCTATAGTAAAACTGATATGGATGAAAGCAGAGAGGTTGTAGATTCATCTGAACATGTATAGTATTGACCACACATGCTTTTTTAAACATTGAAACATTGATTTTCACCACAAATGTAAACAGAGTATTTATATAAGTACAGATTACTTACTGTTAGACTGAACCTCCATGAGGAGCTGAAAAACAATGAAGACGAACAACTCCATCACAGCGAGTTTGAAACAAACACAATGAAACTCACACAATGGGTGAACTAGGAAGTAACACACAGGAAACTACAGGAAACCATTCAGCACGATCAGTTCTGTGAAGATGAAAGTAGATCATGAACCATGTGTACAGCTGTAGTTTAATAGGGCAGATCTGGAGTACATGACGAGTAACGCCGTTTGTGCTCACACATTTAAAGGAGGAAATTTCCTCCTTTAAAGGAGGAAATGCAGATTTATAAAGTTACATTACAAAAGTGTAAAATGATGTGAGTGTTATACTGATGATAATAAAACATGCAGAAGCTTAGTAATTGTCAATGCAATAATGGTTAAAAATAATAATAGTCTGTTCGGATAACAGTATCTTTAACATATTTAAATAAGTGAACACAAGTTGAGGAAATAGAGACGCACAGATCTTCCTTTTCTTTCACACAACCATGTCAGGTTCAGTATTTAATGGTCTACTAATAATCTGATGATCTGAATCGTGTGTGTTTGATTGAGGAGATGTGTAAAATGTGCAGTGCTGGTGATACTCCATGAACATGGTATTGAAAGCTACATTAAATAATAGTTCAATTGCAGTAAACTTACTTACACCAAGTAAATACTGTTGCATGTTTCATTTTGTAAAAAAAACCTCAAGTTCATATGCAATAAGGTCAGCATGTAAAAATACCTTTCACACCTCTTCATCTTTGTATGTCTTTAGTTCTGATAGTAGTTTTTAATATTGATGTGACACAAGCTTTTAGTACATCTGACCCAAACTGTAGCACTAATAGGCTTGAAGAAAGACTAGATCATTCATTCATTCATTCATTTATTCATTCATTCATTTTCTTTTTGGCTTAGTCCCTTTATTAATCAGGGGTCACCACAGCGGAATGAACCGACAACCTATCCAGCATATGTTTTACGCAGCAGATGCCCTTCCATCTCCAACCCATCACTGGGAAACACCCATACACACTCATTCACACACATACACTACGGACAATTTAGCTTACCCAATTTACTATAACAATTTATTACAATTTACTCTCCACAGATTCTCACTTGGCATGTTGATCATGGTATAAACTCCGTAGCCACTATGAATATACTGTACATCATCATTAATTCTGTACATACATGTGATTTTTTTTTTGTGTGTTTTAGCAATAACAGTGCATCAAGTGTAGAAATGAAGCAAGTTACTGATGTTTTGAGGAGTACAGAAGTAGACAGGTGTTTTCTCCATCTGGCAGGAGGTGTAGTTCACTTCTATGAGAACATCATCAGAATCTGCAGAAATAAACTTTATTATCAGATGTTTCTGTATTATGCAGATTATGCGTACTGTTCCTAATTTTGTACACTTTACTTACTAGTAAAACAGCAAAGACAGATCAGTCCCATGAGTCCAGACAGAAATGAAGCAATTGATCTGTCAAAAAAAAAAATGCTTTCATGTTACAAAAAAGGCTGAGTAAAAAAATAATGAGGTTTTTATATTTTAAAATGAAAATACCACAACATGATTGTCAATTTTTAATTTTTATTTAGTTTTGTTTTTGTCTTTACAAATATTCAGAATATCAGTGTTGTGTTGAGTGAATGATCAACCTTCAATGTGAGTAACATGAGGATAGCTGAAACATAACAGATATCAGATTAAACCATATTAAAAGGAAAACAATACTATTTAACTAGTATTAGTATTACAGTCACAGCTTTTATAAGTCTTGGTGTGATTTCACATTGCTGTTGGGTGACTTTAGGCTACTCCTGGAGCAAAAATTAAAGCTGTGCATTGCAACGGGGTTCTAGACAAGTCTGGAGATTTGGTGTGATGTCTTCATTTTTTCCAGAGTTGTATATGTTTTCAAAATAACCTCACTTACGTTCTGTGTTTGTCAGAGTTTCTCCAGTAGAGGCCACTGTTGAAGCTGAACAGATTTCCAAATTTCAAATGACGCATTTATTTTGGAAATCTATTTTAACTTGTGATATTAATGCAGTACAACATATAATAATAATAATAATAATAATAATAATAATAATAATAATACACTACAGAAAATATATGAAAACTGAAATGTGATCTGGGCAGATTATTTTTTTTATTCATCCTAAATCATTCTGTTTACCTGAATATATATGTAGGCCTGTCACAATAATCAATATTTCGACTTATCGTGCAATATTTGAAGATTACTTCAATAATTTTTGCCGTTGCAATATATATTTACAAATTCACAAATAACAATAAAGCCATTTTACAATGACATTTACATTCTACCTCTACGGTGTCAAAGTTTATAATTAGACATTTACCTAATAGGTCATTCAATAGTATATGTAATAGGACATTTACCCTTTTAACATCAAATTATTGAATCTAAATAACCTTAAGAATGATAAGTATTTTAAAGTGTTTATGGCTATTTGCATTATTATGCTGTTATATAATCATTATATAATCAGTTGCATAAAATGATCTCAAAATGACAATAATATCGCTTATCGCAACAATTTCTGTGACAATATATCGCACAATGATTCTTTATTCGTGACAGGCCTATATGTATGACAGAATGACATACAACAATAATAATAATAAAACTGCAATATTGCAAACACAGTTTTTTTGAGAATCCTCTCATATTGAGATGTAAGCTTGCTCACATTTTTGCGGCAGTGAGAGTTTCACCAAAAGACACTCATGTATGACAAAGATAAGTACAGTAGGTTATTTGTGAAAAGTAATTAGGCCTAAGTGATTTAAGTTTTACTGTGAGTAGTTTGAATATTTGCAGAAAAAAACTTACTCTGGACTGTTACTGTCACTGGATCAGAGTGAGAAGATGATACATTAATTTGTCCGTTCTTCACATTGTAGAAGCAGGTTATTCTCACTGATGAACTGATCTTCTGACCAAACACTGATCTGAGATGCAGTAAGTGAGAGCTGACATGAAGAGCTCACTTTTGAGTTTCTTTCTCTTCCATTAATGTTGAAGACACACATCTCCATCTTCAGCTCTTCAGTATTCTCACAGCTCAGCTCAACTGTGTCTGTTGTCTGGAGAACTGAAGCAGACGCTGACAGTCTGGCCTGAGGAAGACCTAATGAAGATAAGAAAGATCATGTTGATAACAATTATATCAGAAAGAAGAGACATCATTTCAAAGGAGAACCAATAGCAAACAAATTCATTATTATTATGGAAGTATTTGATGACATCTGTGAAAACATTTAATAAATCACCTGTGAATGTGGACTTAAAATCATGAAAGGCCTACAGTATGTTTTTTTAATTTAATTACTTTTATATAAGCGTCAGTATTATCCAGCTTCTCAAACATCCCAAATTAGATCAAATGATCAGCTAATGATTTAAAAATTCCTTTATAAATATATCAGCCCGGATTCATTTGGACAAGCATATATTAGCTTTTTTTAGTTTAAAATCCTTAGTTTTTCTTTCTGAGTTAGCATTCCTTCATCATAAGTTTGTTAATTTAATTAAATAGAACAAAATTATGCAGGTCTCTAATCATTCAAAGAAAAGAAAAAAAATGTTTTTAATAAATGAATAAACTCACCTCTGAGTCTGATGATATATGTGTCACTGTGTGGAGATCTGATGTCAGGTTTAGTCTTCAGTGAATAATCACAGTTCAACTGTCTGCTCTTCACGGATCATTTCAAGAGACCACTAAGACTTGGATTAAATGTACAAAGAAGACGTTTCTCTCCAGATGAATTCCTCTGAGAGTCACGGTTGACCAGAATAGCATCATCTTCATAGTACAAACTACAGGTGAAATCAGCTCTGACTGACAGTGGTATCTCACAGGCCTGTTGCTCTTCCTGTTGCTCTGTTTCCTGTTGCTCTCTAGCTGGGTGTAGCTGTAGCTTAGCTTGCCTGCTCTGCTAAGTTCAGTTTTTATTTTTAATTTGATTACTAGTCGTCACGATCAAACTCCGCCAATCATATTAAATACTAACTCATGAGCTCACTGTGTTAGCATCGCAGCTAATATTTCAACAGTCCAGCTGTAAGTACTCTTTAGCTCATCTTTGGCCTGTTTCTCTGTCCTATGTAACTGTTTACAATCCCATATCAAGACTATAAAACTCAGTAGATCAAATTAATTACTAGCTCTTTAATTTTAAATCTCTTCCACGGTCACAGCGTAGCAGCTCACGTGTAAACAGCCCACAGTTGCACTTATTATTCAGACTCTTGCTTTTCTTGCTTTCATTTCCAGTTTGTTTGCTGATTAGCGTCTGTTTTCTCTTACGTGCGTCTTAGTTTGTTTATTTACTCGCGCCTAACTGCACCCTTTATATTGTACGTGTGTATTTCATTCTGATTTTTGCTTGCGCTTGTCGCTTTGTTTTTTGCTTTCACTTTCTAGTTTGCTAACTCGCGCCTGTTCTCTCTCACGTGCGTCGTCCAGTTTTTGTTTTGTGCAGGTCTCTCTCTCTCTCTCTCTCTCTCTCTCTATTGCCTATTTCTCATTTCATACACACTCTTCAGCTCCCTTTAACTCAATATACTGCTATGGTAAGTCAGAATTTACTTCAACTCACAGTGAGTAAAAAATGGCTTCTGTTTTTGTCACATGCATTTCCTGCCACATGATTAGTGTATCTCTCTCTGTCAGCAAGAAGGGCTTTACATGTGATAAATGTAGGGAAATAGTCAGGCTGACAGAGAAGATCTCAGAATTAGAGACACACATCCAAACTTTAATTGAGGATAGTAAGAGTGCTAGGTCTCTAGATAAGGATTTGGATTTGACTAGCCTAGCATGCCATTCACATTGTTCGGCTCCGGTTGTCGTGTCTTCGCAGAGAGACGGCTGGGTCACTGTGAGAGAATCTCTGTGGGAGAAAGCACCGTATGTCCGTTCCAACATCAAACAGGTTTAACCCCCTCAATGATGCACCCACTGAGAAACCTGATGAAAGTGCCCTAGTAATTGGCGACTCCATAGTACGGAACGTGCAAATAGAGACACCAGCCACCATAGTCAAATGTCTGCCGGGTGCCAGAGCACCTGACATGTCAAATTTAAAAGTGCTGGCTAAATCTAAACATAAGTTCAGTAAGATCGTTATCCACATTGGTGCTAATGATGTTCGGCTACGTCAGTCGGAGATCACTAAAAGTAATGTTAAAGAGGTGTGTGATCTTGCAAAGACGATGTCAGACACTGTAATATGCTCTGGTCCCCTGCCCGATTATTGTGGTGACGAGTTCCACAGCTGACTCTCATCACTCAATGGCTGGATGTCAAAGTGGTGCCCACTGAATAACACAGGTTTTGTAGACAATTGGCCAAGTATTTGGGGTAGACCTGATCTGTTGAAGAGAGATGGTCTTTATCCCACCCGGGCTAGGGCCGCTCTCCTCTCTAGTAATCTGGCATATAGTCTTAGTGTTGGCACTTGACTAACTTGGGCCCAGGTCAGGGAGCAGACCGATTGGCTTAACCAACCGTCTGCTAGCCTCCACAGTTTACCTAACTCAAATAATCTGCAGCACATAGAGCCACCTAGATATAAGACCACAGAGACTGTGTCTGTTCCCCGAACCTCTAAATATAAAAAAACTCCCAAACCCATTCAAAGGTAACAATCTAATTGATGTTCATCAAATAAAAAATAAAGGTAATCAGAAGATAAAACTCGGATTATTGAACGTTTAGATCACTGTCCTCTAAAACTCTTTTTGTTAATGATTTGATAACTGATCTAAAGCTAGATGCACTGTCTAACAGAAACCTGGGTTAAACCAGATGATTACATGACCCTAAACGAGTCTTCACCTAAAGGATATCATTATAAACACGAACAGCGTCTTAAAGGCAAAGGTGGAGGCGTTGGCATTATATACAGTAATATTTTTAGTGTTACTCAGCGATCTGACTTCAAATATAATTCATTTCAATTAATAGTGTTGTATACTTCAATGTGCAATTTAAACAATAAATTTCAATCAAAATTTATATTGGCAACTGTATATAGGCCTCCAGGGCACCATACTGACTTTACAAAAGAATTTGCTGATTTCTTATCCGAAATAATTCTGGCCACAGATAAAATTTTAATTGTTGGTGATTTTAATATTCATATAGATAATGAAAAAGATGCTTTAAGTCTGGCCTTCTTAGACATATTAACCTCTGTTGGAGTGAAACAGCATGTCTCAGGGCCTACTAATCGGCATAATCATACCTTAGACCTAATATTATCACATGGTATCGATATTGTTAATGTTGAAGTCATGCAGCAGAGTGATGACATTTCAGATCACCATTTAATCTCTTGTTTATTGTGCATTGATAGGTTTACAAAACCAGCTTCTATTTATAGATATGGTAGAACGATCACCGCTAGCACTAAAGATCACTTTGTCAGTAACCTACCTGATCTTTCTAATTTCCATAGCATTCCAGGCAGCCTAGAAGAGCTTGACACTGCAACTGAAACTATTGATTCTGTCCTTTCTAGCACGTTAGACATAGTTGCTCCGTTACACTTAAAAAAGATTAGGGAAAAGAATCTGACGCCATGGCACAATGAGCACACACGTGCCTTAAAGAAAGCAGCCCGGAAAATGGAACGTAGATGGAAGAAATCAAAACTAGAGGTTTTTAGTCTGGCCTGGAAAGAAAGTATACTTAACTTTAGAAAAGCTTTAAAGTCTGCCAGATCTGCTTATTTTTCAACTTTAATAGAAGATAATAAACACAACCCTAGGGTCCTGTTTAACACAGTAGCCAATCTAACTAAAAATAAAGCATCAACATGCATTTCTCAACACAGCAGTAATGACTTTATGAATTTTTTCACATGCAAGATTGATGATATCAGAGATAAAATAAGCACCATCAATCTGCCTCCTACAGCATCGTCCCAATTAGAGCACTGTAGACCGTTAATGGAAAAACTTCAAACTTTTTCAGCAGTAGGTAAGGAAGAACTGTCTAAACTGATAAATTCGTCCAAATCAACAACGTCTATGCTAGATCCTATACCGACCAAATTATTAAAACAATTGTTTTTAGAAGTTTCTGAACCTGTTCTTAACGTTTTGAATTCATCCCTACTTTTAGGATATGTTCCTAAAACTTTTAAACTAGCTGTCATTAAGCCTCTTATTAAAAAACCACAGCTTGATCCCAAAGAACTAGTAAATTATAGACCCATCTCAAACCTGCCTTTTCTATCAAAGATACTAGAAAAAGTCGTATCTGCTCAACTATGTTCCTTCCTACAAAGAAACAATATTTATGAAAAATTTCAATCTGGATTTAGAGCATTTCATAGCACAGAAACAGCACTCCTAAGAGTTACAAATGACCTCCTTCTGTCGTCCGATCATGGTTGTATTTTTCTCTTAGTGTTATTGGACCTCAGTGCTGCATTTGATACAATCGATCATAATATTCTCCTTCATAGGCTTGGGAATTATGTCGGTATAATAACTGCACTGGCCTGGTTCAGGTCTTATCTATCTGAACGTTATCAATTTGTATCAGTTAATGAAGAAGCATCATACAGATCAAAAGTACACTGTGGGGTACCACAAGGTTCAGTTCTTGGTCCCTTACTTTTCGCACTATATATGCTACCGCTAGGCGACATCATTAAAAAGCATGGAGTTAGCTTCCACTGTTATGCTGATGAACTTTAGATCTCCTCTCAACCTGATAATTTGTATGAATTTACAAAATTAACAGATTGTATAGCTAATATAAAAAATTGGATGACTAATAACTTTTTATTTTTAAATTCAGATAAAACTGAGGTCTTGCTTATTGGACCCAAAAACCTCACACGCAAAAACCTAGAACACTGTCTAACCCTTGATGGATTCTTAGTTCAGTCCTTCAGTCCTCTTCAGTCAAAATTTTGGGGGTGATTTTTGATAGCAACCTGTCGTTTGAAGGCCAGATTTCAAGCATCTGTAAAACTGCATTTTTTCATCTTAAAAATGTTGCCAAACTTCGACATATACTATCAATGTCTGATGCGGAAAAGGTTATTCATACTTTCATGACCTTTCTGTTAGACTATTGTAATGCGTTACTAGGTGGTTGCCCTATTGGTCTAATTAACAAACTTCAGCTGGTTCAAAATGCAGCTGCTAGAGTGCTTTCTAGAACAAAGAAATATGATCATATTACTCCAGTTCTTTCATCATTGCATTGGCTCCCTATTAAATATCCTATAAATTTTTAAAATTTTATTGACTACCTACAAAGCCCTAAACGGCTTAGCTCCCCAGTATTTGAGGGAGCTCCTGGTGTATTAAAGCCCCTCACGTCCACTACGCTCAATTAATTCTGGACAATTGATTATTCTCAGAATATCAAAATCAACTGTAGGCGGTAGATCTTTCTCATATCTGGCACCTAAACTCTGGAACAGCCTTCCTAGCACAGTTCGGGAAGCAGACACACTCTGTCAGTTTAAAACTAGATTAAAGACACATCTCTTTGCATTAGCATACACATAAAAAACAAATGCTTTTGAAATACAAATCCTCTAAAGGATTGTTAATCTGCATTATTTAGGGCAACCGGAGCCGGGAACACTTCCCAAAAGACATTATAATTTGAACGGCATCTGCGCTGGACGTCCAACGTTCTCCAGCCTCCGGCGCCTAGACTGCAGCTCTGCACAAGACGTTTGGCCATAGGAGAAATGGTCGTGCCCAACTGAGCCTGGTTTCTCTCAAGGTTTTTTTTTCTTCACTTTCGCTAATTGGTGAAGTTTGTTCCTCGCCGCTGTCGCCACTGGCTTGGATGGTTCGGGACTTGTAGAGCTGCGCATCGATGGATTTGCTCCTCAGTGTTTGGACTCTCAGCAGTGAAAATTAAACCACACTGAACTAAACTGAACTTAAACTCTGAAAACTGGACTGACACTGTTTCGATGTACAATAATGTTAAGCTGCTTTGACACAATCTACATTGTAAAAGCGCTATAGAAATAAAGATGAATTGAATTGAATTGAATGCTGAGCTGATCCTCATATTCAATAACACTGATGAAGGGTTTCTGAAGTTTATCTGTTAAAGTGAAATAATCCAGAGCTATTAAATACTGCATTAACAGTTTAAAACACAGAAGAGCAGTAGTCAAATATCTCACCTAGAACCGTCACTGTGACAGGAGCTGAATACGAATAACTTCAGTAGTGGATTCTGCAATAAAACAGATCAATCCATCATAACCACTTATCAGTGTGTCCTGGGGGAATTTGTTAAAAGCGTATATACTGATATTTTCGATCGCTTCACTTATCTGTGTTTCTCAGTCAAAACCTAGAAATACATTCATATGAACATGTGCAGATGCAAGTAAATTGTACATTGAATGTTTCCAAATAAAATTTCTAGTTAATACATAATTATTTTGCTTGTTACCCAAATGAAAGCAGAAAGGTTGTAGGTTTCAACATTTAGCTTAAACATGTATAGTATTTACCACACATGCTGAAATACTTTTTGAAACATTAAAAATGTTTTTTTTTTTTTCACCACAAATGTGGACATAGAGTATTAAAGAAGTTAAACAGCAGAGATCACTTACTTTAAGACTGAACCTCCATGAGGAGCTGAAAAACAATGAATATGAACAACTCCATCACAGCGAGTGTGAAACACAATGAAACTCACACAATGGGTGAATTAGGAAGTAGAGCGTTAGACAGGAAAACAATTGAGTATATTTTTGCACTGTGATTCACCTGTTGGCTTTTTTGTTGGGTTATTTTCAGCATTGGTTATTTTTTTTGTGTAACCCACTGCTGGGTTAGGTGTCACTGACAGAAGAAATTAAGCATCTATGTCTGCTTGGCTAAAGTAACACACTGCGGGTTTAACAAACTGGATAAAACCAAAACCTTAGTTAATCAGTAGTTAATAATGAACATTCGCAAATAGCAATAAAAACTTATATGGCTGAACTACAGCTCTCAGCCTGTGGTTAGAAGCTTGGTTTCTTCTTAATACAACATATGGACTTAAATACTGTAGATCATGCACTTGAAATGCGAAATAAACAAGCTGACATGCAGGAAAATAAATATCTGTCATCCCTTACACATACACAAAATTGACAAGTTATGGTCAAGCTACTGTTAACTTGACAAAATTGACAAGCACAATACTGACTAAAATTTATATTTTAATATTTTGTGGGATTTTTTTGATAGCCATAGTTGCACAATATTATATACATTTAAATAGTGTTTTAGGCTTTCACTTTGGCTGGTTAAGGGCTGTAATGGATAAATATAAACTCAAACCTCCAGCAGGTGGCAGCAAGTCCTAGATTTATTTTAAAAAGAGGCAAGTGAGTGTTTATTGAGTGACTGTTCATTTTATTTTTATCTCAAACAGGAGGCATCCTTGATAAAATGTGTCCTTCAGTTTTAGAAGCAGTCCTAGACCAGTAATTTTCAGAATTTAAGGGCAGCATGAGATGGTCTAGTAATGCACATGGATGTTTTAAATGTTTCCAATTACTATTAAAAATATGATTTAAAGAATAATTTAGTTTTGCATTGTGATTTTATTTCTGAGAAACAAAG
The DNA here is from genome assembly GCA_903798115.1 of Danio jaintianensis. Classification (NCBI taxonomy): domain Eukaryota; kingdom Metazoa; phylum Chordata; class Actinopteri; order Cypriniformes; family Danionidae; genus Danio; species Danio jaintianensis. The sequence goes on from CAIGQV010017532.1 coordinate 2,763,940, forward strand.
AAAACACAATGCCTCAATCTCCAAAATCATTCTATTGTCTTTCATGCAGTAATGCAATACAATGAGCTTTATGCACAGCAAGTGTTTTTTTAATTTAATCAAAATGTAATCCGTTAAATAGACTTAAGGATTAATTTAGTTGTTCAAGCACAAAATGAGATGAAAGATCATTTAAATGGAAGCTCCATGAACAGCAGGCGAGTGCTGAAACTCTATTGAAAATAATGTGGTAAAATAAATTTCCTTATTTTAAATACATGGCGCGGAACAGTGGAATAAAATGCAGTGGTTCTTATCTGGTCTGAGACCCATTTTATATTGTGAATCAGTCAGATAGTGAAGATCCTTCTTTTTTTTTTTCTTTTAAGAAAACAGATCTTAAATGCTGCGATTTTAAATGCAGAAGCGCTTGAGCTGGCTTATTGAATCCTTGTCTATATACCCCATTTAACAAGTTCAGTTTATTTTTTGTAAATTTTATTAAAACACCATATACATTTTGTAATGCAGTTAGTATTGTTCTCAAACTATTTTTACATTTTATTTTAACTAACTAACTAACTAACCAGCAGATGCAAATAAACAGAAGACTGCTATAAATGCGTTAAAGGTGCAGTAGGTGATTGTCTTCAGAAACATTTTTGTTGTGCTGGTTGAAAGTCTCTTCACATTCCAATAGTAATGATTAAAGTAAATGATCTAAATGTATTTATATGTATTTTTATATTCTGGGTAAGGCATAAAACTAAAAAATGTTCATCCAATTAAAAATATAATTCCCATAATTCTGATAAGTAGCCCAAACTGTCTGTCAGCAAATGTAGATTTGTACAATTGCGCACCCATGTTCATGCAGATCTGCCGTTTACACGTGCACCAGTCATCGCGAGACAGTCATCGCGGTCAAAACAAATGCTGAATCAATATTGGAGTTACTTTTGCTCGCTGGAGGAAGGATGACACCATGGCTGAAGTATTTCTTTTAGACAGGTAATGTTATGTTTTAAAACTATTTTAGTCTTGCAAAGCTTATTTAGATTGTGTTGTTTTACGAATGGATTATATGCACAGAAATGTTGTTCAGCCACTGAATTCTTCCGGCAATAGATTGATGTGACTATTTTTAGTGTCATAAGATACCTTTTACAGCATCGATAATGTAGATTTTTATTTAGTTTAACAACAAAACATAAGTAAATAGCGCTATTCCGCCTAGCCTGCTTTACTGAGGTGAAGTTGGTTTTATATTCACATTGGTTCATTTTTGAACAATGACAACCTATGACGTGCTCCCTATATTGTTTACCATGCTACTCTGAATATTCTGTCTGAAACAGCATGTAAGTATGGCTTAGTAATAAGTGTAATTCCTGCACCCCACCGGCCAAGCACTAAGCATACAGTAGTCACTTTAGGACAAGGCGCTAGAGAGAGTGAGACCAGCGATCCTTGCATGCATGAAATATAGCACATTATGACAAGTTTTGCTTGCTACACAACTGAAAACTTGCTAGATATAATAGTTTTTTTATTGGGAAATGCAGTATTATAAAGTACTGTAAAGCTTTTTAACTGGAGAATGACATGATCTAGTGGGTTGTCTGCTGTCATCTTTACGTGTTCATGTTTCAGGAGGCGTGGCTTTGGACAGCAGGGGAGGGACTGTGTTTCAAAGATATTATACTAAGCGGTTAGCATTTTGGCAGATCACCTACTGCACCTTTAACTTGTTATATTCCTCAAATACTAAAACTCAGAAAACATAACATTTGCTTTCCAAATATATTGAAATTATGTTAATGCAAAGACGGTTACATTAGTCATTGCTTTAGTTCATTATTATAGAAAAAACTTTTCTTAGATGTCATTATTGAACTAGTGGACCTTGCCAGAGAAACTCCTCTAGAAAATCTTCTGGACTCCTCAGTATATCTTCACCAAACCATTTGATCTCATTTGTTTGACTGTACTGGTTTGTCAGGAATTGTACAGTACAGATGGTAAACATTCTTAAGGAGAAAGAAAAAGAGAAGACAAACAAGATAAATGTGTTGATATGTGTTCATGATGGACCATTGTGTGGATTTGGTGTGTGACATGTTGATGCAATACACACCTCGTTTTCTTCTGTATTTTCCGCTTTCTGTTGTTTAGGGACCAAAACATCTGGAATGCAATGAAGAATGATTTAAAACAGTTTATAAAACAAGTTTTGAGTTCTATATTGTAAGCTTTCACGCAGTAGTTATGATGGATGTAGCTTTTCTACCACCTCCCATATATTAGAATGACTGAAACAACTGAACTTCATGCGTGCATCAAAATGACTAGTGAAAAAGTTTTGAGATGTGAAACCACAGTGTGTTTACATACTAAGCTTATATTAACAAGTCATGCGAGCGAATGAGAAACATTCGGTCCTCATGATGTGACTGCCGAGATGATATGAAATAATGTCATCACCTGAGGTCTGGTACATTGGGTTTACAGAAGTAATGAAAGTCTGTGTAGGGTCTGCTGTGTTGGGCTGATGTGACACTGGGTGCTCCAGATCTTTGAAAGAACAGAATGAAGAAGATTGTTAGACAGTAGAAAACCAATATATTTAATTAACAAATATAAGTGGCTCTGGTTTGGAAGAACATGGGTAGAAGATTTTAATTTTGACCTGAAACTGAAAGTAAATATGTGGCCAATGATGATGCTGAGAAGTTGAAAAGTGGAAATGAGTGCAATATTAGTGTCTGAGAAGCCTGTGGTCACTGCATGATGTTTCTAATGTTATGTCGATGTGTTGATGTCTATTACTAACCCTGAAGGAATTTGACATCACTTCTTGAGAATGCTGTTGTGGCTGGTGCAGACGTGACCAGAGAATATAACTCTGTGGTTCCAGAGCAACTCTATATAACATTTAATGATAATAAAAAATAATGTCTTTTTTTCATTCCAGATATTTTTGTATTTTTTTTATTGATTTATGGTTTGCAAAGATTACAAATGCATAGATACTCACCACACTATTTCCTTGACTGAGCCCATTCGGTTTCACTGAACTCATTTTATTGCTAAGAATAAAATATTGATCTTTATGGCATTTGGCATTCATATGTGAGATGAGAATCTAAACAATAACATTTCTAGACCACAAAATATACATATTCTTCAGAATATAAATAAAAAATTGTATGAAACTTTCATTACTATTGAATTAAACACATTAAAAACTTACTTTTTTCTTCTGTTTTTACCTACAGTAGAACAAAAGTTATTCGTTTTTATTTACACGCAACACTTTAGTCAGCTGTTTTTAATGGTAATCTCATATGATGGATTCTGTATTGAACAGCATGGAGTTTTTATTTGTTAACATGACTTACTTGCAAACCAGCACAGACAGATGAGTCCAATGAATCCAAACAAAATGACTCCAACAGTAGAAACCAAAATTATAAGCAGTCCGCCTGTATCAAAACATGACCCACACTTAAATGTAAGTTTAGTTAGTATTATGTTTTTTTAGGTTCAGTCACTCTACCATTGTGTGCATGGAAAGCAAATGTTCCACGTACATTTAAAAGAATGTAGTCATCAAATCATTTCAAATATTGCATAGAGAATTGTGAAGTGTGAACAGCTCCAAGAGAACAAAGCTCAAATATGATCTTGGACCACAAAAGCATCAGAATTTTCTGAAAGCTGAATAAATACGTTTTACATTGATGTATGCTTTGTTAGGATAGGACAATATTTGGCTAAGAAACAACTATTTGAATATCTGGAATCAGAGGATTAAAAACATTTTAATGTAAACACAAATGAAAACATACTGGTCTAATTTGTAAAAACGTCTGGGTTCCACACAATTTGTGTTGGGATGAAATGAAGGAATTAAGTTAACTTATTTTTGCAAATTTAAGTGGATTGAACATAAAACAATTAAATTGTCCCAAAAAAAAAACTCACGAATTGTGTTGATTCAGCTTATTTTATAGAATTAGTTTGAACAAACAGCAAATGTACTCTAAGTGTACACACAGTAGGGCTTCATAAAAAATACATGAATGATACATAATAATGCTTAAATATTGTAGTTGTTAGCACTGATAATCATTAGCCTCATTATTATTGACTTCTTAATGTACTTCCTGATTACATACAGGAACTACCACAATGAGTATAATATATACCAATGAACGTTAAGAATGAATCCCAACTACACTCCAAAATTGTTTTTGCTGCTTTTTCAAACTACTTATTTAAAATGAGCTGAAACAGCACAGTTCTGGAGATTTTTTGGGGGTGAAACTTAATTGTTTTATGTTCAATCCACTTAAATGTGTTATGTTAACTTAATTGATTTGTGTTGGGACAACATGAGTAAACTGTGTTACCATATATTTTTTTTTACAGTGTATACTTTTGATTTTGTCTTCTGAATGCAGCATATTAATTCTTCGCAGTTAGTTTTACCACTGAGCAAGAGTTGTCAACTTACTTATGTTTTCATTTGTTCTGCTGCCGGAACATGGGTCTGTTGAGGAATGGGGGTCTAATAATGTGAACATATCATAACACAAGATGAAGAAAAGCTACTTTCGATAACTTACTGTCCATTATTGTTTCAGATGTGAAAATGGAAACAATACAAAAACATTTGGTGACAGTGTAGTAAATGTGATCAAGTGCTTGAAAACTTATTGTAATATTTAGGACATTCAAAGAACATTGAGTAGGAAATTCATTCACAATCTGAAATACTCACAGGTTTTCATAATTGTTGTTGTCGTCTGTTGAGTGGTGGTTGGTGTTAGATCTGCAGAGACAATTGATCAGAATTATTGGGAGACATTTAAAGTATTTGCAAACATTAAGCAAGGTTTGTTTTGTTGAAGTTACAGGTCATTAAAAAATTAAATAATACTTTGTCACACTCTGATGCAGTTTGACATCATCTCATTCATGTTGGGTCACATGCGTTCATAAAAAAAAATACTATTACTTACTGCACTGTTAGTACTGTCACGAGTGAGATTTAAAAATAAATGTCACTGTTACGTTTCAGAACGTAATATAATTATTTGCTTATTTATTTTATTTATATATATATATACAGATTTATCTTTTGTTTATGTATCTGGATGGAATAGCTGATGTTGTGTTGCGCGTGGTGGAGCATGCGCAGGTCTCTCTCTCTCTCTTCCTCTCTATAGCTGCGCTTGATTGGATCCAGCTGTGTTGCGAGCAGGAGCGTATATAAGCGGAGGAGAGGAACAAAGGACTGATCTTCTGCTCGGTGCAGGTTGCAAAGCTCCGTCATCGTTGCCGCCGCTGCTCTCCTATCTCCTGCCCCAGATTATTTGTTGCGTTAGTGTGGTGTGATTTGACTCATTTCGTTAGCTGACAAATCTTTATTTCTTTTTTCGCCATATTTCATTTGAGCCTGTGTGCTTTGTTTTTAACTTATATTAAAACTATATATTATTTTCGGTTAATTGAAGCTGTAGGTTGGGAATTGCCATTTACTTTAAAATCCTGTTTTCTCCTGGTTTGTGGCAGCCAGGGAGAAAGGGAAGTTTTGTTGTAATTTTTGGGGTTCTTTATTTCAGCAGGTAAGTTAGGATTATTTCCCCGCAAGTTAGTTGTCTTTTTGTTTATTAATTTGGCCTGGATTCCCTTCCAAAGAGATGCTTCAGAGATCTTTATTTTAAAAAAAAGGTAAATAAATAAGCATTGTTATTCCTTGCTAAACTTGTTGTGATTATTGTGAGCTGGATCAGGAGAAGGGGAAAACTCTAAATTTATTATTTAAAAGTTTAATTTATACTTTTGTTATTGTTCCCGCCAACCCTAGACTGGTCGGGACGTAAGTCACCTACATGTTTTTATTGCTGTTGTTGAAACTTTAGTAGTAGATGCTGTTGTTGAGACTGAAAATGGAATGAACATTGAAATCAATATTACTACTTATACAATAATATAATGTAGTATCACAAATATTAAAAACATCATACAGTTATATTGAGATATCTTTACCTTTTATTGTTTCAGTGGAAGTTGTCAAAATGTCTCTAGTAGATGCTATCACAAGCAGTTGAGAAATAATTAAATTTAGCAATTTTATTGTTAGTAGATTTTATTGCAGAATTTAGAAAACTTACTCTGGACTGTTACTGTCACTGGATCAGAGAGAGGAGATGCTAATTGAGTTTGCCCATTTTTCACAGTGTAAAAGCAGGTTATTCTTACTGATGAAGCTCCAGACCAATCAATGATCTGAGATGCAGTGAGTGAGAGCTGACATGAAGAGCTCACTTTTGAGTTACTTTCTTTTCCATATTTGTTAAAGACACACATCTTGATCTCCATCTTCAGATCTTCAGTATTCCCACAGCTCAGCTCAACTGTGTCTGTTTCCTGAAGAACTGAAGCAGATGGTGAGAGTCTGGCCTGAGGAAGACCTGATGAAGGATAGCATTTATTTAAATGTGTTTTTTTCCCCTGTAAGTCATATTGTAATGTGTTTTTGGGGTGCAAACAGAAGCACAAACATTTGTATTCATGATTTATTTGGTTCATTCACTGATGTTTTGTGTCAATAGTTTGTTGGTTTCCTTCATGTCTAAATATACTGTATGAGAGATTTCTCTTAGCAAAGTCATTTTGTGTTTTAGCATCTGTCTGACAAAGACCTGCAAGTTATTATTGGTCTTTAAAAATAGTATATACAGTAAAGCCTGAAATTATTCATACCCCTGGCAAATTCAGACTTAAAGTTTTTGTTCAAATGTAACTAAATAACGGATAATTTCTTTTCCACAATGATGCCTCTTGTATATCGTCTTATTATTTTTTGGGAGAAGCCTGTGTCATTTCTGGTCCAAAATACATGCTTGTTGAATAAATAAATTTAAGCCAGAATTTGCCAGGGGTATCAATAATTTCAGGTTTGACTGTAAATGTACTAACTTATTGTCTAACACTGATGATTTTCAAGTGAATTATCTTGTAGTCAAATAATCCATTATTGTTAAAGCACTGGTGAAACAAAAAGAACAGAAGAACAGCAGTGAAATGTCTCACCTCTAATCGTCACTCTGACAGAATCAGAATCTGCTGATGAGATCTCAATGCCTCGCTCATATGTTGTGTAGTAACAGTGAATGTCCAGTGTTGCAGGTGGTTTTCCTCCTGCCCTTCTGAGCACTTCAGCACCAGTGAACTCCAGCTGACATGGTGGACTGATGTTTATTTCTTGCTTTTTCTTTATGTGGATGTAACATTGATTCACTTTAGCATTTGCTGGCGTCTCGCAGCTGATTTTCACTGAGTTGAACTCTCTTATGTCAGTTGGAGAAACACGAATATGAGGGAATCCTACAAGTAAATCAAACAATCACATCTCACTTCACACATGCATCATTTTACAACTACATTTTATATTTTGGTTGAACCATAAACAAATGTGCTCATGTCTTTGCAACAGCACACCACTATACTGATTCTTCTTCCTCCTACTCCTCCTTCCTATACACTAGGGTTGGGTATCATTTGGGGTTATTTCGATGCCGAGGCTAAATCGATACTTTTAAAACGGTACCGGTGCCAAAACAGTGCCCTGACAAACTGAGGTGTTGAATGAAAAGTAAGGACTGGTGGAAAGAGTGTTGTTTTAATAGAATTTGACACCTCATGCCTAATGGAAAGAAAAAATCTCAGCATTTTGTGATGCGGGTGTCTGTGGTCCTTTAAGGTAATCAAACATCGCTGTTAACATGCTAGACTCTTAGTCATATTATTGTCTTAATCATATTAAAATCGGAGTATTGGTGTCCATGTAAATGTACTCAGTGAAGTGCCAGATGATGTCGCAAGCTGTCAAAGACAGTGCATTCGTCTGCCTTTAAGTTGATTCCATGAGCTCTCAAATTTCGTAAGTTTGACGTGTTTCCCTTCTTACACACAACTTTTGTAAAGCATCTGATTCACATTGGTGTGTCAGAATCCTTGCTTGTAAAATATAGACACACTTTGGATCTCTTAGTTTAAGCAAATTAGATGAATGCGATCATGCGTGTTGATGAAGGGAGTCGCTCACTGAATGCGCTGTACTGCACGCTTTGCCTTCTATATCTAAGAAGCAAGAACAAATGCCTAACATCGCCGATGGTGCCCGTATCCCTCAAAGTTGTTTAGAATTAAATGTTTAGAGATGCTGTGACACAGCGTGTACCTATGTGTGGCTTTGATGTACCCCTTGATGCTTCTTATGTCCTTGTCGCAGCACCTGTGGCACAGAAATTAGGCACCGAAATTCATATGCTGATTCGGTCCGGTACATACCGGTTGCGCGGTACCCAACCCTACTATACACTGCAAAAATGTTTTGTTTTTTTACTTACATTTTTTTTGTCTTGTTTCAAGTCAAACTATCAAAAAATGATTAAATCAAGAAGCATTTTCTAGATGTGCAAAAATCAGCTTGCTTTTCTTAAAACAAGCAAAGAAATCTGCCAATGGAGTAAAAATAATCTTGTGAAAATGAAAAACAAGATTATTTTGCTTAGCACATTGGCAGTTTATTTTGCTTGTTTTAAGGAAAAACTTTTTGGCATATTATTTTTTAATATAAGACAATGATTTTTTTTTTTTGCTTGTCCAGAAAATGCTTCTTGCTTTAAGAATTTGTAGATATTTGGACAAACGAGAAAAGCATTTATTAGCATTCTCCTAGACATGTGGCAGGATGGTCCCAAATGCCCCCATCTACACACACACTTATAGAACCAAAGGTGTTGGTATAATAAGGACTTTCATGCTTTACTCGAATTATTATTATTATATAGTTTAAGAAAAGTACTGTATATTGAGTCATGGCTTCAAAATGAATTGGCCTTTATCTTCTAAACTCTTTTACTAACTGAAATAGTTTTAATCCCTTTTGTTATTAGTGTTTAGATGCAAAATTCCGTTAAGTCTGTTATGTGGATCTGAAAGAAAAACTCGAAATGGCTGGTAAACCACACCATGCTGTACTATTTTGTCCACTAAAGAGAACCACAAGATAAGAAATCTACTGCTTTTTCAAATTTCTTTGTTTAACTTTTTAAATATATCTTTATATTTTTTACATCAGATTTTACAGAACATATGCTTCAGTAATGTTCTAATACAGTATACATAGAATAATATTCAATTCAAGTTTACTTGTGTAGTGCTTTTCACAATAATTATCATTAAAAGCAACTTCACAAAAGGTGCACGTCATTATATTACAGTCAAAATTAGAAAAGTAAAGGAGTTGTGGTGAGGGTTGGTTGTATATAAACGTAGTTAACCTGCAGTTATGTAGTATATAGAGTCTTTACAAAAATATAAAAATTATATCATATAATAAAACGAATCATATTTGAAAAAAGACTTGGCCACGTCTAATTAATACAGCCTTTTCATTGTTATAACACAGCTGAAGTGAAACTAATATGCATTTTCTTTCATGGTGAAATTCAACATTCATTCATTCATTTTCTTTTCTGCTTAGTCCCTTTATTAATCCGGGGTCGCCACAGCGGAATGAACCGCCAACTTATCCAGCATATGTTTTACGCAGCGGATGCCCTTCCAGCTGCAACCCATCACTGGGAAACATCCACACACACTCATTCACACACATACACTACGGACAATTTAGCCTACCCAATTCACCTGTACCACATGTTTTTGGACTTGTGGGGGAAACCGGAGCACCCGGAGGAAACCCACGCGAACACGGTGAGAACATGCAAACTCCACACAGAAACGCCAACTGACCCAGCCGAGGCTCGAACCAGCGACCTTCTTGCTGTGAGGCGAACGTGCTACCCACTGCGCCACCGTGACGCCCATTGAAATTCAACAGTTAACAATTAAAAAAATAAATAACCTCACTACAAATGTAGACATGTCATATTTAATAATTACTTACCGTAAGACTGAACCTCCATAAAGAGCTGAAAAATTATGAAGATGAACATCTCCATTACAGCGAGTGTGAGCACAGCACGTCTCAACCTCAGAATGAGACTCACATAAAGGGCAAATTAGGAAGTAGAGCAAAAGACCACAGGAAACCTATTTATCCTTTAATGTGCAGTCGGTCTGTAAAGATGTAAGATCTTGGTCACATGTACAGTTTTTTTTAACTTTGTAAACTCTAAAAAAAAGAAAAAGAAAAAAAAGGGTGGGTTGTATTAAAGGTGGGTTACTTTTTTAATTAAATTTAAATTACATTTTTCAACCCAGTTGTTTATCTATGTTATCCTGGTTTATCTATACCAAACCCAAGGTTGGGTTAAAACCCAACGTATCAAATGTAACAGGAACACTCTGTGTGACACAATGTAATGAGTATTCTTTTGTAGTCTTCAGAGTGACAACACCCAGCAAACAATTTTGTGTTTAATAGACATCTAATAGACATCTAAATGTACAGTAGACAGCTTGGCTAAAACAAGGCTAAACTTGGGCTGTCAGTGAAAATCTAATAGACATCTAAGAATAGCCCAAAACTACACTAGTCGTCAAATAGACAGATTAGATAGACTTTATATGTGTAGTCATTCATTTCTGTTTATTTGAAGACTATTCTAGTTTTGGCCTATTCTTAGACGTCTATTAGATTTTCACTGACAGCCCAAATTAAGCCTTGTTTTAGCCAAGATGACAATGTTTAGACGTCTATTAGACCACTATTAGACATCTTTTAAAAACAAAAAATGCTTGCTGGGCAGAAGGTCTGGGTGTCATCGCAGCTTTCATTAGCCTAAGATGACTGACATGTAAAGGAACCAATCACAGTTTGCAGTTTGTTCAGCATCATGTTTAGTCCTGTGAAAAGGTAAAGTTGATGTGGAGACCAGTGTTCAGTGAATAAATATTCCATTTATGTTTTCTTCAGTCAAGTTCAAGAGCCATGGACTTCACATACTACTGCATTTTCCAGTGTTTTGTGGATCCTGAGAAGTGCTCATTGACATTTGCAAGAAATCAACGTTTTTCTGACCTTTAAAGTTCAAAAACAAAAACTTGTAAAATCATTTTGTCTTTTGAAAAGTAAAACGATTTTCTCCAGTTTAGCACATCTCTTTTAGGTTGGTTCCTCAAGTGTGTAATGTAAACAGATGTCAAATATGGGTCACTTTTAAACTTAAAGAGCCCCTATTATGGGTTTTTGAAAATGACCTTCCATGTAGTGCGTAACACAGCTCTAAGTGAAGTGAAATATCCAGCTAAGGCTTAAATCTGAAAGTGGGCAGTGTTTAAAACTATTGATTCATCTATAAAAGAGTCGACTCATAGTGCTTCAAATGAATTGTCTTGATAACGAGTCTTTAGCCGTGACGTCGCTACGGAACTTAAGCCCCGCACGCGCAATCCTGGGAAAATTGAAACCTCCGGCCCCCCCACAAACAGACACTGACACAAACACTGTAGCAGACTCCGGTTGAATCATGTGCTCAGCTGGATATTATTGGAAGTGTGAGGGAAAATTAGTGTTATTTTCCCTACCCAAAGATGAGGCTGTGAAGAGTCAGTGGTTGAAGTTTATTTGTGCAAAAATACCTCAGCATTATAGCCCAGGTCTTGTGCTGTGTTTCTGACGAGTGCTTCAGCAATCTACACGCTTACAACGGGGGATTCGTTTGTTAAAGGAAGGATCAGAAAAGACTATTGATGTATGGGACTTTGCAGAGCTTGTCAGGAACTTTACAGTACACAGTTCATGGACCAGTTTCTTCCTCCATTTCACAAGTGTAAGTAAGTGCGATTAAAATGGTTGCCTCCTTGTTTTCTCTAGCTTGCAAATTATGTATTTAATTGTGTTTTGCTTGTACTGTATCTGGTTAACTCTTTATATTCTCTTACCGCATCTAAAGCCACGTTGAAAACGTGATCAATCCAGCACCAGTGTACTCCCGCTCACATGTTGGACTGACTTTTATATTCTTCTCTGTTTACTGTGAAATAACACTTTATCACTTTAACATCTGCTGGTGTCTCACAGCTGATCTTCACTGAGCTAAACTCACTGATGACATCTGGAGAAACATGAACAGTAGGAGCATCTGGAACAAACACATCGATCAATCAGTCACATCTCCTCACTGACCACAGCACTATATTTTTATTCTTATTTAAATTAAATACAAATTCTGGCTGAGGCTTTAGGCTTATCTGCAAAAAAAGTCATTCTCATACAAGACATGCAGATTGTTATTCCGCTGTTCTTAAATATTTATAGTTTGTGTTTGAATGTTCTTCTTGCTCTTCAAACATCCATAAATAAACATAAGATTAAACATCATTGACCACTTACTGTAAGACTGAACATTTATAAGCAGCTGAAAAGCAATGAAGACAACGGCTCCATTACAGAGAGTGTAAGAAAGACAGAATGAGACTTACAAAATGAGTGAATAAGGAAGTGGTGCCACATACAGGAAACCCTTTAATATACTGGGCTGTTTTAAATGTGGTCAAGTAAAATAAGACCCCGCATTCTGACATGTGCATGCATTTCTGTTCAATATGCATTGATAAAAATAACTACGGTGGCTCAATGGTTAGCACTGTCGCCTCACAGCAAGAAGGTCGCTGGTTCGAGTCCCGGCTGGGTCAGTTGCCATTTCTGTGTGGAATGATTGAATGAATGAATGAAAAATAACTGCACTAATTGCTGTATTGTGATGTACTTCAGAAGGAGGAAACAGAAGTTAAAATGCTTCATATGAACATTATAAAACAAACATTGAAATGTTTGCACTAAGTCTATCACAAATGTGTCACGCATCACTGACCTGGGTTTGTGAAACTTTTGCTTCTGCCACAGTACTAAACATAATGAAAACCAGCCTGATATTTACAAGTAGATACCATAACTGAAATTGTGTGTTATACTGAACATAAGGATGCTGCTCAGACTCCCATGAATCTGAAAATACCTTTTTTTCATTAATATAAAATAAACAGTAAATAAATTGTTTTGTTTTATTGTCAGATCTTCACCAGTAGAGGGCACTGTTGAAACTAAAAAGAGAACAAGTGTTACAGAAAGTTATCCCTTAACAGTTTCATAACTTGAAATGACTTTGATTCAAATTTGTTCAAATTAGCAGGAATAAAATTATGCAAAATGTGAATTTAGTCTGTGGCCCTGGTGTGACGTTCTAGTGCTGCAACCGAAAGTCAAATAACTGACTTGTTTTTCATTTTAGACATTAACCTGGGCACCTGCTGCGTAAAACATATGTCAGAGTAGTTAGCAGTTCATTCTGCTGTGGCGACCCCTGATAAATCAAGGATTAAACCAAAGGAAAATTAATGAAATGAAGGACAATAACCTGATTCAGGCAGCAAATGCACATAAAAGCACTTCACAGAATTGTGGCAGTTTAAATAGTTTAATGATCTATAACAAATAACTTATTTCTAGCAGAAAATGAAATCAAAATCCTTTTAATGTTTACTCATATTCATACAAATATATTTTTAATATTTATCAGCTTTTACATGCATTAAAAACATGAATCGTATTATTTGTTGAAGAAATGAAGCAGGTCAGTGGTGTTTTGAGCAGCGTACAGAAGTAAACAGAGGTGTTTTCTCCATCTGGCAGGAGGTGTAGTTCACTTCTGTGAGAACGTCATCAGAACCTGCAGAGATACAGACTTTATTATCATATTTTCACTTTTGTCATAGTTGTACTGTAAGTTGTACTCACTGGTAAAGTGACACAGACAGATCAGACATATCAGTGCAGACAGAAATAATCCAACACCAGTGGAAACCAGCACTACTAAAAACCACAAGCCTGCCAAAAGTAACAAATTTATACAGTAAATTAGTAACATCTTTAATTTATATGTTTGGAATAAGTGAATGCTTTTTAATGAGATTTATTTTAATTGCATTCATTTTAAAGTAACTACCACATGATAACATCACAGAAATAGTGAATTGAGTTTTGTTTTAGTTTGTACAGATTGTGTCGTGAGTGAATGAAGGACCTTCAGAGTGAATAACATCAGGAACAGCTGAAACAGAAAAAAAGCATCAGATTTAATCATATTAGATGAAAAAAACAACAAAGTGATTACAGAAATAAGTGTTTCTATACTACTGTTAAGAAAATGATTCAGACAAGGCAAACCAGAAAACTGAAAAATGCTTGATAATGTCCATAACATGAAACAATACTGACCAGTGAATGTGTGTGTATGTTTTAAGTGTTAAGTTTTGTTGTGTAATCAAAGTCCAGATGATGAGTTTCAGGTGTGCATGTATAAAGATTGCAAGAGATTGTGGGAGGTGTAGTCTGAGTGAATGGCAGAAGTGCAGGATGGATAGCCGGAGTGCTCAGTAGTTAGTCTCTTGAGCATTCCAGCATATAATAATGACAATAATGACAAAAGTTAAAAATATTGTAGAATCTGTGTGATTGTGTACAGTATGGTAAAGTTCACAGTTAATCACTCACAGGTCTTTGTGGCAGTTGTCAAAACGTTTTCTCCAATAGCTGTTGAGGCAATAACACATCAGACACATAGTTATTTGTTCTTGAAGTAGTGTTGTTTGACATTCATCATTTCAACTTACTCTGGACTCTCACTGTCAATGGATCAGAGTGAGGAGATGGTTTTTGAACTTGTAACATTTTCACAATGTAGAAGCAGGTTATTCTCACTGATGAACTCTGATCTTCTGACCAAACACTGATCTGAGATGCAGTGAGTGAGAGCTGACATGAAGAGCTCACTTTTGAGAAACTTTCTCTTTCGTTAATGTTGAAGACACACATCTCCATCTCTATCTTCAGATCTTCAGTATTCCCACAGCTCAGCTCAACTGTGTCTGTTTCCTGAAGAACTGAAGCAGACGCTGACAGTCTGGCCTGAGGAAGAGCTGATGAAGAAAAACTATACCTAGTAGTGGTCAAAATGCATCAGGACATACAATTGCTTGGTTTTTTTTTTTTTTGAAAGCTGGTTAGAAAGACTTAACTGAACCAAAACTGAAAGGGATAATTCACCCAAAAATGAAAATTATGGCATCATTTACTCACACTTCACTTGCTCCAAACAAGTTTGACTTTCTCTCTTCTGTTGAACGCAAAAGAAGAAATTTTGAGGAAAGCTTGAAACATGTAACCATTGACGTCCATAGTATTTGTTGTTCCTACTAAGTCAGTGGTTACAGATTTTCAGCTTTCTTCAAAATGTCTTAATTTGTGTTCAATAGAATAAAGAAACTCTTAAAGGTTTGGAGCCGCTTAAAGGTGAGTAAATACTGAGAAATTTTCACTATCTAATGTTTCACCGCTGTTTACTAATGCATTTCTATTATTTTCCTGTCATCAAAGATTGTTAGATTGATTGATTTATAGATATTATTTTATTTCAATAACTGACAGATATTAACAGGCTTGGCTCTGTCTGATATACATTTATAAACAGAACAACAACAGTAAAAAAAACTGTGAAATCTCACCTTGAACCATCAATGTGGCAGCAAGAGAATGAGATGATGGTTTATCGATCCCTCTCTCGTTGACTATGTAAAAGCAGTAAATGTTCATTGAATTAGGAGCTTTCTCATCTGCCCATCTGAGCACTTCAGCACCAGAGATCGTGAGTTCACATGATGGACTGACTTTAGTATTGTCCTCTTTTCTGTTTACTGTGAAATAACACCGATTCACTGTAACATATGAGGGCAACTTACAGCTGATCTTCACTGAGCTGATCTCACTAATGACAGCTGGAGAAACATGAGCAGTAGGAGATTCTGGAACAAATCAGATCAATCAATCACTACATTTTACTGAGAATGTTTAGATTATTATTATTTCAGTTGTACCCTTAGGGGCCTGAGGTGATTTTGGGGAAAATTAGATGTTTAGATACACTGTTCACAAGTTCCTGTAGAATGTACAGTAACTTACTGGCAGCAGTTCGCCAGTAACTTACTGTAAATCAATTACAGGAAAAATACTGTATTTACATTTACAGCACCATTTATCTCACTGTATGTCTTTACAGTATTGTATGTACATCTTTACTGTAAAATATACAGTAATTTTCACAATGCTACTTTAAAATACAGTAACATACTGCATAACTGTCCTGCAGTAAAATACAGTTCATATTACAGTTACGTTTGTTTCCACTGGTCTGAATCTATAGTAATCAACATTTGAAGTGGATCAAAATATTTTTTCAAAACAGAAATGGATGTTGAAGGCGGCATGGTGGCTCAGTGGTTCGCACTATCGTCTCACAGCAAGAAGGTTGCTGGTTCGAGCCTCGGCTGAGTCAGTTGGCGTTTCTGTGTGGAGTTTGCATGTTCTCCCCGTGTTCGCGTGGGTTTCCGCCGGGTGCTCCGGTTTCCACCACAAATCCAAAGACATGCGCTATAGGTAAATTGGGTAAGCTAAATTGTCCGTAGTGTGTGTATGTGATTGAGTGTGTATGAATGTTTCCCAGTGATGGGTTGCAGCTGGAAGGGCATCCGCTGCGTAAAACATATGCTGGATAAGTTGGTGGTTCATTCCGCTGTGGCGACCCCAGATTAATAAAGGGACTAAGCCGAAAAGAAAATGAATGAATGAATATACTGTATACATAATCTGGACAGACAATGCCTATTTAAAACTGAATATAAAGTAAAAATTATGTACATATTTTAGAGGGAGACAAGAGTATTACAGTGGAGAGATGTTTGTACTGTAAAAGCCCAATCGTCCACCATAGCATAAACTTCTTACTGACATGTTATTGTACATAAACATTTTGTAAAATCACAGTGCACATTGTGAAGAGGGTTAACTTGCATTTTGTGCACTGTGCATAGGGCTGGGTGATTAATTGAAAACAAGCCGAAACCAAAATCCGTAACCTACAACCGACATAATATCCCCTATGTCGGCTATTTAGGCTTTTTTAATCGTGTGGATACTATCCTTTTAAAAACATACTAACTAATGTATGTGGACAGACTGTGAGAGCATTGTTCATACTGTACATATGTGCTGTAATTTGATGCACCAAAAACTCTGATGAGAAAAACTTTCTCATATATGCACACTGCATGTAAAGCATATTCTTTGGTACTAGTTTATTTGGTATTGCTCAGGAACGGCAGCGATTCAGGTCAGCGCTCATGTATCAAATATATGTACCAATATTTTTACTTCAGCAAATCACTTCGGGTGAATACAGAAAACGTTATTAATATTCAGAGGCCTGACAGATTATTTGTAGCAATAGTTATTTTTGTTTTTTATTTGTAAATACACCTATAAAGTGTCAAGCATCATTTACTTTTTTTTTGTTCTGTGGGGTCACCACACAATCAACATCTAGCATCACTTATTCTATCATTTAAATAAAACGTAAAATAGAAAATAGAAAATATTTCATGACTGATGTTTTGTTAAAACTTTAGATTTTATGATGTCCAGTTATCGCGTAAGAATGTATATAGATCTGTCTTTTCATGAAGAGGAAAAACTGAAATGTATAATAAACAAATGTTACATTTATAATAAGAATTTTAGTTGGCAATTAGAAAAATAATTACATTTTAATAATATAATCATTCAATAATTGAAACAGAGGTAGTGTTCAATTAATCAAGGTTTTGAGTTTAGGTCATATCACCCAGCCATAACAGTGCACTAATAAAAAATAACCATAATTCACAACCATAATTATATTAGTGTTTAAACATAATAATTCCCAGTGAGCATCCAGGATGTTGTTTAAATCGTTTAGTTTGAACTTTCTACTACAACTTATTAGTTAGACATGCTGAAAAAAACACCTCATTTAAAATTTAGTTTATATGTCAACAAACTGCATTTCATCAACATTAAACATCATTAACCACTTACTGTAAGACTGGACCTCCATGAGGAGCTGAAAAACAATGAAGATGAACAACTCCATTACAGCCAGTGTAAGAAAACAGACAGAATGAGACAAAGAGTGTGTAAAAAGTAGAGCATCAGACCACAGGAAACCTTATGATGGCCTGAGCAGTTGAAGTAGACCAAAGCATAGATAAGACCACACTTATGTGTAACATATTCATTAATATGTATAAGAATTTCTGTTTTATATACAATTTATTTTAATAAAATTATGTTCAGTCAGTCTACAGACAATCCTACAGGCAGTTAAAAAGCTCAGTTGAGTTATCTAAAATTAATTCATTCTCTGATTTAAAAAATCTTCCTGATTTATCAGAGTTCTGCATCTTGTGGGTTATTATGCAGAAGTGGTGCAAATTGCTGCCCATCCTCATATATATGCATGATTACACTTTATTTTATGGTCTCCTTGTTATGTGCAGTGTAACTTTTTATTTAACTTCTGAGGAATATTAATTAAGTACATATATTTACCAAATGTGCATTGTTGATTTTTTTTAACTGTACAAATAAGAAAGAAAAATATTTATATTTTTATTTAAAAGCATCTTTTATTTGTACAGTTAAAAAAGTCAACAATGCACATATGGTTGCGGATTGTTCAGTGTTAATTATTACAATAGTTTTTAATTACTGTTGTAAGTACAGTACATGGAACATGAGGGCACCTTAAAATAGTGTCACCATATGTTTTTGTTTTTTTTAAAGACTACTGTAGACAGCTGATTTTTTTTTTTTTACAGAATTCTAGTTCATTGCTTTTAAACAATAAATAAAGAATTAATGTGATAACTTTACAGTTCTTTAAATATAGTGGTTTTTAGTCTCACAGTCTATCCCTCAAAACATCACTTAGAAACGAAACCACTAAATGTTTTTATATATTTATATTATCTAAATGTGCCTTGTTAAGTTCTTGTGGAGTTTAGATGATGTGTTTTTGTTTTTTTAAAATGTACTTGCCTCAAAACAATAAATAAATAAAAGGATTTGTTTTAAAAAGTGTCATTACCAAATACAAATAATGTTGGGTTTTTGTGACTTTATTAAACTCATTGTAACAGGATAGTGCAC
Source organism: Danio jaintianensis (assembly GCA_903798115.1). Taxonomy (NCBI): domain Eukaryota; kingdom Metazoa; phylum Chordata; class Actinopteri; order Cypriniformes; family Danionidae; genus Danio; species Danio jaintianensis. Next base: position 2,782,982 of record CAIGQV010017532.1, read on the forward strand.
ATTGTGATTGTATAATAGGCTCTACAAATAAAAACTTTTACACTAAAATTTTTTTACACTAGCCACATAAATTAAAATATTGTATCAAAAACAATTTTTTTTAGTTCTGAACCTGTCATGTTCACCAGCGATCAAGGACTTCAGAGATCACTGGTGAACTACAATTCATCATAAACTACATATCATAACGAACTACATTTCGCAGCATTCCGTCACACACACCCGGTCATCACTTACACTGATCACTTCCGCAGCTGCATCCCGTTCACCTCTGATTATTTGGACTATAAATACACCCTGCACCCGTCTTGTCTTTGCTCGTTCGTTATATGTCTTCATGAGTTCCTAGCCCTGTTAGTCCTGTTTTTGGTGGTATGGTATAGTTTGTTATTCTCAGTTGTTGTTTTTGTATTGTTTGGGCTTGTTGTTTTTGATTATGTTTAGTCACAGTTCCCGATCATAGTTTGTTTTGATACTTTGTGTTCCTGGATGTCCTGTTTTAGCACAAGATGACTCACCAATAAATGCACTTGGATCCTACTCTTGTCCCGTCTGCAATACCTCCCAGTAACGTGACAGAACCAACATAAATGAAAAAATCTGATTTTGTTTTCCAATTTATTACAAACTTTTTATTGAGTTATGTTGTTCATCATGGTTTAAAATCATCAAAATCTGAAAAAATGCATAAAAAGTACATAGCAAAATAAAGCAAATCAAATGTGTAAGACTGGATTTTGTAAGTAATAGAAAAATTGTCCACCTCAATATCCACAATAATATTAGTTTCTTTGAAAAATAATACAACCAAAATAATGCTAATTTTCAGAAGTTATAATAATTTATCATATGATGCAAGTATAATCAAATCCACGCAGCTATAAATAATGTGCATTACAAAAAATATATATTTTTAAACAATTTAGAAATTTTTGTAATGAAAAAAAAATTGAACAATATTACATTTATTGCCCTTCTAAATAAAAATGTGAAAAAAGCCCACAGTTTCTGTCTGGTGCTGTTCTCCATATTTAGCATTATCATTCTTTAGCGATATTGGTGCATCAAGTAAAGAAATAAAGCAGGTTGTTGATGCTTTGACATTAAAAGAGGAGGTGAGTAAATCATTTCTGTGAAAATGTCATCAGAACCTGTAGAAATATAGATTTTATTATCATAATATGTTTATATGGGTTCGGTTTATGCACAACTAAACTTTGTAGATTGTACTTACTGGTAAAGCAGCACCGACAGATCAGGCAGAGCTCAGACAGAAATACTTTAAGTCTGTAAAAAGATCAAATAATTATTAAATCCATGTCTGTTAAATGACTTAATTTAAATGTAAATCCATGTTTGTGGTACAATAACAGAATAAATATTGATAATTGCATGATATGATCATGAGAGGAGGAAATTTCAAGGTTTGTTTTAGTTTGTGGAAATATTCAGAATATCAGTTTTTGTTGTAAGTGAATGATCAACCTAAGAAGAAAAACTGAACTATAATGATAATCGATTAGTATTTAGCTGATACCACTATCAGAATATAGTGTTTTTAATCCAACATTGAAGACCGATTTTATACTCTCTTATAGGAAAAGCTAAAATATACTTACTTTTTTCTGGCTGGCTGGTGGAATGAGGAAGTGAAGGCTGCTGTGAAAACAGAGAATCAACAGTGTGTCTGAGTCTGATGACATACTACAGACTTTCAACTGATCAATGCACACACACACACACACACACACACACACACACACACACTATATTTATTATGACATTTGATTTATTTCAGCTTTTATGCTACTTCTTACAAGTTAGTGTTGTCCTAGTTTTCCTTGACAGAAAAAGTCCACTGCACACAGTATATTCCACACCAATGCCAAGTGATAAAAAAAAACCTATTTGTAAAACAATATATTTTTGCACCTATATTATCAAAACAAAACCAGTTATCTTTACTGATACTAGATACTGATTCTGATGAAGAAAATCATCATCATGTTTGAGGCTATTGGCATAACAAATAGACTGTAAAATCTCACATAAAGATCTCCTTCTTTTGATGACGAAGCAGTCTTTCTGAAAACTTCTCAGACGGCAACACGCACTTAAAAAATGATTTTTGCTGCTTTTTCAAACTACTTATTTAAAATGAGTTAAAAACACAATTGTTAAGTTTTTTGTTAATTGTTAACTTAATTGTTTTATGTTCAATCCACTTAGATTTGTAAAAATGTTTAAGTTAACTTAATCAATTTGTGTTGGAACAACTTGAAAGAATTGTGTGAAACCCAGCATTTTTTACAGTGCAACCTGCCTTAGTACCTTTAAGAAAATTGTATTAAAAAAAAGAGTTATTCAGATCTTTTCTGCCAAAAAGCTTATGCTAACAGAGGAGCTAGCACTGTCCATGGTTCTGAAAAAAGTGGATGTGAAAGGACGACCTATCATTAAATTTAATGGCAAACATTTGTGTAATAATTTCATTGAATCAGTGTGTTTTATATGTTATATGTGTTTTTCTAATTATTGATTTTTGTTTGCAGTTTTTGCAAAGACCCATATTTGAAAAGGCAATTTAGACCTGTGACATGAGAAAAGTGCCAGAATTCTGAACTGCCACCCTTTCACCCCCATTAACATAACAATTCCATGCTACTTTTCCTTTAGCTCTGTTAAATTATTTGTCAATTATTTAATTCTTATTTCATAAGCAGATGCGGTTACTAAGACTCAAATTAGCTGATCATTCCTGAGAAAATGCAATATGTGCTTGTTACAACTTCTTGATGTTAATCTAGGGACTGAAGTAGGTAACATTTATATTGTGACAATTTTGTGTAATACGGGGGAAGAAAACCATGGATCAACCAAAATACTGCCAAAAAGAGAATTTATTATACAAAAATCACAGAAAATAGTAATAATAAAGAAGAAAAATATAGATGACAAATAACCACAAAAGGTCAATTATACACAACTTATAGCAACAAAATAATCCAAAAACAATAAACCCCGCAGAGGAAGAGGACAAAAGTGGGGCTGAAAGAAAAGAAAATAACAAAACCAAAAATCAAACTAACTCAGTATAATCCTATTACCTAACTGGAAACAAAATAATCGAAAGCAAGTCTTCGGCTTACCTACTCTAATCTTAACCAAACAGAAAAATACAAAAACAGCGCTCACTCCTAAACCTGGTGTGTCTATACACAGGTTCGCTAGGTGTTGTAAGGATGTAGGTCACGTGACATCTACCCAGTGGCGGTTCTAGACAAATTTTACTAGGGGGGCCAAGAGGGGGCCAGTGTTTAACCAGAGGGGCACATTAAAAAATGACAACAAATGATAGTGCAGGTGCAAAAGAGGTAGGGCCATAAAAAATGATAAATACAGTACAGAGTACAAATACAGTGTGTCAATTCAATGTGAACAAAACTCCAGGGTACAACAAAGGGTACAACAATGTGCCATTTCCTATTTATGGAAGCCCCACTACTGTGGACAGTTGAGTCCACACTTATGTATTTGAACTGGCACAACAATGCTGAATCAATTGAATTTTAATAAAATATAGATACGTTACACTACAGCAACAGGATACGGCGGTTGTGCTGTCTGGAAAAACGCCTTGGCCCTTCTGGACTCTATGCTCAGGACACCAAGATCACGGAGTCTGTCATCAGTAGTGGTGGACCGCAGGAAGGTTTTTATCAGTTTCAGTGTGGAGAAACTGCGTTCGCAAGAGGCTGAGCTTACAGGAAGGGTTACTGCAATCTTGCACAGTCTAAAGAGCTCAAAGAAAACTTCCCTGTATGGCTCTATAAAACGAACCAGCTCAACTGTACTGCATGGTTTTTTTACTTCACCACTCTGTATTTTTCTGTCCAAAACACTCTTAAATTGATGGAGCTCATGCCCTAAATCATCAATCTCTGCATTATACAAACGACCAAATGAAAAAACCTTGCTCTCCTTTAAAAAGGCATCACTCTGGGGGCTGAGAGACTGTATGCTTCTCATGAGCTCACAGTTGGTATTGGAGAAACGGGAGAAATTAATCGTAGCTCCTCTATCCAAGAGTAGTGTTCTAGTTGTTGCTGCGCTCTCATCCATCGAGCAGCGCCACAGTGTTTGGGTGCGCCGCTCTAATTTACCCGTGTAGAACGATGCGTCGCATTAGTTCCGCTTTTGGCACTCGTGTGTAAAAATCATAATAAATTCATAATTTTTTTATTTGGTCAGCTCGGGGGGGCCACAGGGGTGGCCAGGGACATGTCTACAGAGGCACGGGCCTCCCTAGGCCTCCGTGTAGAACCGCCACTGCATCTACCTCTCCAAATTCCCTGAGTAAAACAAAGAATATCAATAAACGATCTCAAATGAAGAATAAAAAGAAAATTTATGAAAATAAACAAGATGGCAATAACAACTTTGGCAAAGCAATATAAAGTACCAAAACAAAAGAAATAATGGGAGGCAGATTAAAACAAAGAACAAAACAGGAAAGCCTCTGTCCGGCGTCCCACTCGTCGTCCTTTTAAAAACTTGGCGACCACTCAGATTGGCCGCAGAAGCTTCCACGTCACCAAAGATAATGAGGATTGACCGATCCTACAGCCAATAACAATCCGAAGGGGGTTGAACCTGTGAAACCGAAAGAGAGAGGAGCGAGACAGAGAGAACAAGTGTGCATGTGCACAAGAGAGAGAGAGAGAGAGAGAGACACTCACGCAGAATTCCCGGAACGTAACAGTGCTTTACATGCATGTCAACTTTATTTTTACATTTTTGTGTGCATAAAAAGAAGTGAGACTATATGAGAATGTAGTCATACAGAGAATAATAACTTAAAAGTAAAACCTTTGTATACAGGATGATTGAAATGACAACATATGAGTTTTAATTAACATTATGAAAGAATAATTGTATTGTCAGGTGCGTGTTAAAATTGAAATTAGTTTTTGAAATTAGTTGAAATTAAACACTAAACTTTACACTTGTTTTCTGGGTCTGTTGGTGAAGCTTTTGGAGTGGACTTTGCTGTTAAAAACAGAAGTTGATATTGCAGCATATGAGTTTCAAAATACTCTATGAAAGCGCATAATGTTGTCAGGTGCATGTTTGAACTAAACATTGCACTTTGCTCACATGCTTCTGTTTCTAGTGACATTTTTTGAGTCGACTCTGTAGTTAAAACTGCAGTCAGAAAAATGTTAGTTGGATTTAAAATTGAAATAGTTTTAAGAAACTGTTTTCTAATTTATTAATTTATTTAGTTATATTCTGAGGGTTGTTGAGGTTTTAGTTGTGGAAATCAACTGTTGCTGAAAAAGAAACTCAACATTTCAACAAACACTATGAAATAATAATTGTAATGTCAGATGTTTCAATTAAACACTAAACTTTACTCAAAAAAAGGAGTGAGCTTTTCTGTTGAAACTGCACTAAGAACATCATACATTGGAATTAAAAAGGACATTTGTCTTAGAAAAAGCTCATATATCTTTATGTTGTCCTAAACTAAACATTGTAAGGTAATTAGAAAGTGGAGGTTAGATCCCAAATTAACTATAATGTAATTGATTTGTATATGATATAAAAAAGCATTTATAAGAATTAAAGCATATACAGAACATATTGTGTGACATATACTATGGCTGTACGATATTGAAAAAAATTGACATTGCAATATTTCATTTTTCTGCAATACACATTGCGATATTGAGCACAAATTCACTCACTCAGATGACTCGAATGGCTGTATTTGGAGAATAGAAATCATACTTTTGGAGTAATTGGGATGATTTTAACCAATAACAAGCATTGATAAATACAGTAGCGGAAAGATACAAATAAAATACAAGCTAAAGTCAGTGTGATTATTAAAACAAAACTTTGCATAAGTACTTACCTTTATTAAGAGGTTGTCATGCCAGCTGCATAAAACAATATACAGTAGTGCCATAGCATGTAACTATACTATTTAATAACTCTTTTTTTCTTTCTTTAACTAGCCTACAGTATACACTCACCAGCCACTTTGTTAGGTCTATTGGATTGAGATCTGGTGACTGTGGAGGCCATTTGAGTACAGTGAACTCAGTCATGTTCAAGAAAGCAGTCTGAGATGATTCGTGTTTTATGAGATGGCGCATTATCCTGCTGGAAGTAGCCATCAGAAGATGGGTACACTGTGGTCATAAAGGGATGGACATGGTCAGCAACAATAGTCAAGTAGGCTGTGGCGTTGACACAATGCTCAATTGGTACTTATAGGCCCAAAGTGTGCCAAGAAAATATCCCCCACACCATTACACCACCACCACCACCAGCCTGAACCATTGATACAAGTCAGGATGGATCCATGCTTTCATGTTGTTGACGCCAAATTCTGACCCTACCATCCGAAGGTCGCAGCAGAACTCGAGACTCATCAGACCAGGCAACGTTTTTTCAATCTTCTATTGTCCAATTTTGGTGAGCCTGCGCGAATTGTACCCTCAGTTTCCTGTTCTTAGCTGACAGGAGTGGCAGCCGGTGCCCATTCGCCTCAAGGTTGGACGTGTTGTGCGTTCAGAGATGCTCTTCTGCATACCTCGGTTGTAATGAGTAGTTATTTGAGTTACTGTTGCCTTTCTATCAGCTCGAACCAGTCTGGCCATTCTCCTCTGACCTCTGGCATCAACAAGGCATTTGCGCGCACAGAACTGCCGCTCACTGGATATTTTCTCTTTTTCAGATCATTCTCTGTAAACCCTAGAGATGGTCGTGCGTGGAAACCCCAGTAGATCAGCAGTTTCTGAAATACTCAGACCAGCCCGTCTGGCACCAACAATCATGCCACATTCAAAGTCACTTAAATCACCTTTCTTCCCCATTCTGATGCTCGGTTTGAACTGCAGCCGATCATCTTCACCATGTCTACATTGGTTGGTAGATTTTGTTTTCGATCTAATAATATAAAAACAACAACACAAAATATCTCAAGAGGAATCACAGTTAAGAATAAAATGGTTTCTCTTATTTAACCTAAAATAAATAGAAATGGTGTTTTCTAGAAAAGGTTTGACTTATTATTTGCACTGTGTGTTGTGGTTTCAGGAGTGGATTTTACAGTTGATGCTGATAAAAAACAGTGGAGATTGAGCTTGAAAGAAGACGTTTTGATTATATTTATAGGGTGCAGTAAAAAATAAAGGATTTTTTGATGTATAAACTCAGTTACTCACAGGTTTTCTTGGCTGTTGTAGTTGTCTGTTCTGTGGTGTTTGGTCTTGAAACTGTAGTGACAATTATCAGAATTATAGTCATTTTACAGTATTTGCAATCATTAAAGCAAAGTTTGTTCAAACACAACAACATACTATTCGCATATATGTTTCTAAAACGTAATTAAGAAAAAATATATGTATATGCAAACTTGAAACTGTAAATGTAAAGTTTCTCTGGCTATAATGCAGTTTTATTTATTACCCACAAGTTGACTGTTAAATACTGTAGCTGTAGCTCTAGAGCTGCTGAACAGGAAAAACCCAACAAGAGCGCACAGAACATTTTTAAATATTTTAGAATTTACTTGCACATTTGGACAGATTCTCTCCTTGTCACCATACTATGTATTTTACACTGAGACAGAAAAAACCTTTACTGTATAGATGTGTCAGATACGGTGTACTTCTGATATCTATTGATCTTTTCATCTGACCAACTCTAGAGACTCTTCCTTCCTGTATAAATGTATCATGTTTTTCTTTTGGTAAAGTCACTGTGTGTGGTTTAACGTTTGTCACAAAAAGACCCATTTATTCTGTGTAAAGAGCAACTCACGCCACAGACACACGACAACAAATGCAGACAATCACCAGATAACTAAAATAACACGTCACTTCTCGGAGATTGAAAGCTCTGAGTGCTGATTTAGCATGTTCAGTCAAATTATTTTAATTGGTTGTCCTTGCTTTTATGGTCTAAAAATAATATTCTCACACTATAAAACTCTCATATTTGGAAAAATACAATAGTAATTAAATCATACCTCTCAACTGTCTGATGTTTCATCATGATCTTCTCAAGAGATCACTAAGATTTTGATAAACCACACAAAGATGTTTCTCTCCAGATGAACTCCACTGAGAGTCACTGCTGTACAGAAGAGCACCATCTCCAGTGTATAGATTACAGGTCACATCAGCTCTGACTGAAGGTGATATATCACATGATATGCTGAGCTGATCCTCATATTCACCAACACTGATGAAGGGTTTCTGAAGTGTGTCTGTAAAGAGGAAATAAATCACAGTTATTAACAATGCTTCAATAACAGTTTTATAACAAAGAACAGCAATTAAATACTTGCAGTATAACTCTTTAATGACACCTGAAGATACACGTACAGTAGGTCTTTTTGTAACAGATCAATCATTGCATCTCATTGACTATTTACAAATAAAATAATATTCCAATATTTTTTGCATATGTTGGTTTTTAAAAAATCTAAAAACGACAGCATTTGATCACATGTATAAAGTAATGCTCTATGAATTACTTACTCAGGTATGCCATAGTTCATATTAAAATGTAGAGATCATACATGCTGATGCTGAAATTAATTAAATTAAAAATGTAGGCAATTTAAAAAAACTTCTTGCAAATGTAAACATGCTGTAAGTCTGAACCTCCATGAGGAGCTGAAAAACAATGAAGATGAACAACTCCATTACAGCGAGTGCAAGAAAACAGACTGAGTGAACTCAAACAAAGGATGAATTAGGAAGTAGAGCATCAGACCACAGGAAACCATTTTGTGTACCAGCCAACTTTATATAGTCAGTATATAGTAGTGTATATAGTACTTTTATATACTGGTTTCAGGCAGTTGTTCTAGTACTTTCTTTCAGTTAGTAAACATTTCCAAACATCCCCATTTATTTTGCACTGTGATTTCCAGACCTGATCACAATACAAGTTGTTTAAATAGCTACAATACTATAGACTACTTAAAATATACTATGATATTTAAAATAAATGCAAAATAGGGACCTTTAAAACTGGCAAATGTTTCAAAACTTTTCTTTTGGTTTTTCTAGCTTTTTGTAGGGTAAAAAAAGAACATGTAACAATAAATTATTTTCTTCCTTTATGTAAAGCAGCTTAAACACAATCTACATTGTAAAAGTACTATAAATAAAGAAAATATTTAAAATAAGATCATACATCGTAATATAAAATACAGAATAATAAAAATTACAGACTGTCTTAATTTTCTTATTTCCCCACTTTCCCCTTTAAAATACAATAAAAATGTATTTAATTAAAATCAAACATATCGAAGATGACAAAATTTTACAAAAAAAGGAAAAGAGACCAAAAATGAATGAAAAGATTAACAGTAATTTTAATCCCCAGAACAAACAGTCAAGTTTCACAATAAGATAGAGGTTTTATTTTAAATCAACATATATATGTATATATATATATAAAAATGGGAAGCAAAACTGCAGAAGAACAGGCTAAATTAACAAACCAAAGGCTCTTTATCTTATCAAGATATCACAAAAAAAAACATGACTGAATAATTATAGTGACTTTGTATGTCACTCCCTGACTAACATTAGCATAGACAAAAGTACACAAGAGCAAAAGAGAAACACCAGAGAGCAAGAGAATGATACATTTTCAAATAGAGAATTTTGTCTTGCCAGATTGAACAAATATAATAATACACCTGTTCATCATAACAGCAATAAAGCTTTCAGTGTATACATATAAAACAGAGACATAATACTACAATTAAAACAACAACAAAAAAAGAATATATATAATCGCCATTGACCAAATTATGTTTGTGCAAAATCATTTTTTTAGTTGAGCTTGATGTTCACAGAAGTCACAGTATATATTCCACATCACTAAATAATGAAAATAAAAAATGTGTAAGTAAAGATTGGTCTGCACACAATAAAACTTGAGGCTCATCATCAGTGCATCTTCACTAAACTGTATACTTGATCTCCAGTGTTGGACTGAACTGGTGTATGCATGCTGCAGTACAGATGGTCAACATTCTTAAGAAGAAAGAAAGAATTACTTCAAATGAATTGTGTTGATATTCTGTTCATGATAGACAGTGGTTTGATGTGTGACAATATTAATACCTCGTTTTTCACTTTATCTCCCTGTTTCTGTTGTTTATTGACCACAACATCTGAAAAACAATGCAGAAGCACCATATCAGAACATGTTTTATTAGAACTTTTTTGGATTTCATTGACATTAAGCTTTAATGTGTTTTCGTCTTTGACACTTTGCAAAGCAGAATCATCTTTTCTCACACTGTTATGATGAATGTAGTGTTTCTCCCATTTCCTCCATATTAGCTGACTGTGATTGGCTCGAACACTTACATTAGTGTGTCTAAAATGCTGATTTTGGTCTAGTGCAGAGATGCCCAAACTAGGGCCCGTGGGCCAAAGTTGGCCCTTGGTAACCTTTAATTTGGCCCGCCATCCCATCTGAGAAGAAAGTAGTTTTTTTGTGGTAGTTTATTTTATGGTTGAGCTACAAAAAAGCAATCTGCAATTAAATGTTTCTATTAAATGTTGTAAATAAATCAGATTTAATTAATACACTGTGACTGATGGATAGAAGACAATGCAGAAGACATTGGCAGAGGCTGGTGCAGCTTTACTAGTGTATTCGGCATTGATCTCCATTGTGTTAAAAAAGGAGTCTTTTTTTTTACTGTAATAAGTTCATTATAAAATGTCAAAAAAATATTTTGCATTATTTAATATTTATTTATTAATAATATTCAATAAATTAAGAAATGACCCATGGCAATTTTAACTAATAAGCACTCAAAAACATATTTTGCTGCTTGTTCAACCTACTTATGCAAAATGAGCTCAAACAGCACAATTATTGAGATTTTTTTGGAGAACTTAATTGTTTTGTTTAATCCACTTAAATGTGTTAAATTAATCGATTTGTGTTGAAACAACCTAAATGAATTGTGTGGAACCCTGCATTTTTTACATTGCAGTTTGGTATATTTACCTTCGGCCCACAACCCTCAATCAAGTTTGTTTTTTGGCCCTTCATAAGAAAAAGTTTGGGCACCACTGGTCTAGTGAGTAAATGTTGTCGCTGTTGTAGTTGTGTCTGCAGTGTTGGTTGGAATTTGTGAAACCACAGTTTTGATAATATATCAACTATATTAAAAACTCATATGTGAACAGAATGAGGATGATTTGATCTTCATAAAAAAATGACTTTGTTCAAAATAAAAAAAAGATTTCATCACCTGAGGTCTGGTAGATTGGGTTTACAGAAGCCCTAAAAGTGTCTTCTGAGTGCTCCAGATCTTAGAAAGAACAGAATGATCAAGATTCATAAACAGTAGAAAACCATCAAAAAAAAGAGAGAGGACAAAAATAAAATGGCTGCACCCAAAGCTTCAAGTAATAAAGAGGAAGGTCTTTATCAGTCAGCTTGAAAGTATTATCTCCTATAATATTTCTTGCTGGTATGTAGGGTTGGGTGTCGTTTGGGGTTATTTCGATACTGGTGCTAAATCGATACTTTTAAAATGGTACTGGTGCCAAAACAGTGCCTGAACCGGTACTTTTAAGCCACAAAATTATGGTGGATGACTCTAGAAAAAGATTTTATTTTTGCCTACGTGCGTGCATTCCTTAAGCAACAAGAACAAATGCCTAACATCGCCGACAGTGTCCGTATCCCTCTAAGTTGTTTAGAATTCAATGTTTAGAGATGGTGTGACACAATGCATATCTACAGTATGTGTGCCTTTGATGTACCCTTTGATGCTTCTTACGTCCTTGTCGCAGAACCAGTGGCACCGAAATTAGGCACCGAAATTCATATGCTGATTCGGTCTGGTTCATACCGGTTACAAAGGTACCCAACCCTACTGGTATGAAAATCTTGGGGCTAGAAGCAAGTGTAAACTTGCAAAGATTGTTAACACAGCTAGTAAGATCATATTGGACCCCCAGAAGCAGCTTGTGGAACTGTATATAAACCAGACTAGACAGAAAGTCTCACAGATAGTTCAGGATCCACTCACCCTCTGTGTGTTGTATTTGTGATGTTTGGTGATGTTTATTAACATTTTGAACAATAAAGACACTTCTAGTCTAATCTTCAAATAATAATAGTTCTGATCTGTTGAACACTTAAGAGCACATGGGTGTAGTTTCCGAGAAGCTGTGATCACTTCAGTGTGTTTCTAAACTTCGGTGTGTTTTTATAGCTTACCAGCAGATGCTGTTACTAAGACTTAAAATATCTGTGATCATTTCCTGAAATCTATTATTTTTTTACCTTTACATGAGGGTTGAGACGTGGCTGGTGCAAAAGTGATAAGAGAATATAACTCTGTGGGTCCAGAACAACTCTAAATAACACAATGAGCAAAAAAAAAAAACATAAATAACAGCTCAAAATAAAGTAGTACATTATTAAGATAGTTTTTCTTTCTGCTATTCTTAATATTAAGTTATTAAGTGTGTGTGTGCATGTGTGTGTGTGTGTGTGCGCGTGTGTGTGTGTGTGTGTGTGTGTGTGTGTGTGTGTGTGTGTGTGACTGTTAATGAACAAATACTCACAATACCGATTGCTTGACTGGACACATCTTGGTTCAGTGTTCTCATTTTATTGCTGTGAATGAAATAGGGATTTTATGGCATTTGTATTCATTTATTACATTGAAGTAGGTAAATATCTGAGTCTTAAATATAATACATGAACAATTACTTACTATTTTCTTCTTTTACCTAAAAAAACAATTAACTTCTGCATTATATGTTTATTATTGATATTGAATATTAGCTCACATGGTTAATTGAACAGCATGGAGTGTACAGTTGTGAACTTGACTTACTTGCAAAACAGCACAGACAAAAGACTCCACACAAAATGACACCAACACCAGTGGAAACCAGTGGTATCAGCCATGAATCTGTCAAAACAACACTTTAATACATGTTTATGTATGGTATGGCATTTTAAATGTCACATTTTTTGTGTTTATAAAAATAAGTAAATAGTCTATGGAGATTCATAAGAGAATGCACTCATACGCAAATGATTTAGAAAGAAAACCTTTGTTTGTTAGATCTTTTGGGATTCTGGAAGTCTGTTGATCTTCAGGATTAGAGTCTGGAACACTTGAAACAGCTGTAAAAATAAGAATTATCCTCATGCTGCAGCAGAGAAGTTTCAATATATTCTTTGAAATAAAATAATAATTTTGTCAGGTGCATGTTTGAAATAAACACTAAACTTTACTCACTTATCGTTGCATATGTTGGTGAAGCTGTTGAAACTGCAATGACAATTTGTAAGTTAGATTTAAAATGAAAATAGTTTTAAGAAAGATAATAGCAACTGATGAGATTTTTCAAATTTTACCATATCCGGGCATTGTTGAGGATAGTTATACTATAAAGAAACTGAGAAAAATGACACAATATTTTATAAAAAAAAATTGTAACTGTATTGAAAACTATCACACAATCATCAGTCTTGACTGACAGTCTTGTCTCTCAGTGTACTTCCTGCTTACATTCAAAAAAATACCACTGAAAGTCTCAGCTCTTGAATTAGTTTTTTGGATTAAGCGTTAATTCTACACAGTGAGTTATTATTGAGCATGAGTGATGAACTTACCTGTGGTCGGCTTTGTTGTGCTGATTTGCAGATTTTGTTTTGTATCTGATGATTGTGTCTTTGTATCTAATAATAACACAAAATATCACAAAAGGAACTGAAAATTGTTCGAAAATTGTCTCACAGACTTAACCTGAAATAAATTTTGTTTTCTAGATAAGGTTTAACTTATTAATAGGGATGCACCGATATCGGGTATTGGGTCGATACTTGGTTAAAATACTCATACTCGTATCGTACATGAAATGCCGATACCACGCACAGATACCACTCAACAGTATTTCACTATGTGGATGTGATTTGTTGTCTTACCTGACTTCAATGTCTTAATGTATTAATTAATGTATTATATATTAATAGCTTAGTCTTTATAAATAATCCTTTATAAAATACATTATTAACAAATCTATAGGCTACTGAAGAATAAACCGAATATGCAATATGATCCTTGCATAATGATCACAGCGAAACAAGCTAACACCCATTTTATATAGAAATAATAAAAAAAAAAATGAAAGAAATTTTAAGTAATGGAAAATTATATGTAAAAAATCTAAACTATTATATAGTAGACTACAGGCTAAATAAGCGCGTCACTGTACTTATATCGGTTTGTAAAAAAAGTGGTATCGGTTCATCCCTATTATTAACTGCACTATGTTGTTGTAGTTTCAGAAGTGAATTTTACAGTTGATGCTGATAAAAACAGGGAAACTTTAGGTGCTTAGCAGTATAACAATAATTATTCAATGTGTAATCAAGACCTTGGAGACATTTTTGAGGATCTTTATAGAGTGCAGTACAAAATAAAGGTTTTTTGATGTATAAACTCAGTTACTCACTGGTTTTACTGGCTGTTGTAGTTTTCTGTTCTGTGGTGTTTGATGATGAATCTGCAGAGACAGTTTATCAGAATTATAGGGAGTCATTTTACAGTATTTTCAGCAATGTTTGTTAAAGCTTCAGATCTGTCAAATACAACATACATTACTATTGATCACGTACATATATTTTTAAAACATTAAGAGATCCTATAATGCCTCTTTTTGGAATATGCAAAATAAATCTATGATGTCCCTGGAGTGTGAATGAGAAGTGTCAGATAATTTAAATAAAACTCTTTGAAACTGCCCCTTTTAGGCTTTGATCCAAATTATGCAGCTTTGGTGACTGTCGCTTTAAATTTCCATGAGATTGTGCTCTTTTTAAAGAGGGCAGAGCTGCAAACGCCTATGTGTCATCATAGATTATTAACTCTAATGTCAGAAGGCTGTTTCTTACTCAGGGCTGTCTATGCTAATGAGGGAGAGATCATCACTAATGGACATGATAGGTCCCCTTAAATACTTCCTGCCCCCAACCCAAACTATACAAAAAAAAACAATATGTATGTGTAAAACTTGAGATTTGAAAGTTTCTCTGACAACAATGCATGCAGTTGCTATTTATTACCCACAAGTTGACTAAGTTAAATACTGTAGCTTTCACTGAGCTGCTGAACAGGAATAACCCAATAAGAACTTAGAGCTTAAAAAATATTTTATTAATTACTAGCCCATTTGTACAGTCCTCTCATCATTATACTATGTTGTTTTACACTGAGACAGAAACAAGCTTTTACTATATAGATGTGTCAGCCACTGTGTACTTCAGACATCCTTCATCTTTTCATCTGACCAACTGGACTCTTCTTTTCTGTATAAATGTATCAGGTTGTTCTTTTTGTAAAATCACACTGTGGTTTAGTGTTTGTCAGAAAAAGACCTATCATTCATTCTGTGTAATTGTACTGGCTACAGAATGATGGTCTCTAAATTATTTTCACATATGAGAGTTGTACAGTAATTAAATCATACCTCTGAGTGTGTATGTGTCACTGTGTGGAGATCTCATGTCAGGTTCAGTCTTGAGTGAATAATCACAGCTCAACTGTCTGATGTTTCCTGATGTTCTCAAGAGTTCACTAAGATTTTGATAAAACATACATAATAGATGTTTCTCTCCAGATGAACTCCACCGAGAGTCACTGCTGTTCAGAAGAGCACCATCTCCAGTGTAGAGATTACAGGACACATCAACTCTGACTGAAGCTGGTGTTTCACATCCTATGCTGAGCTGATCTTCACTAACACTGATGAAGGGTTTCTGAAGTTTGTCTGGTGGAAGTCAAACAATATATAGTTACTAAACACTGCAGTCACTGTGGCAGCAGAACAATCACAATGTTGTCGTTTTTTTTGCTAATAAAAATATTTTAAAATTAATCATGTATGTTGGTTTAAAAAGAAACAGAACAGCTGTTGATTACATGTACAGTACACAGTAATCCTCTATTAAAATGTCAGGTATGTTGTTCATATTAAAACTCCACTTGTACCCATCACACGTTAAACTATTTTGACAATAAAATGTTTTTCATTAAAAACATGAACAACATAAATCACTTACTGTAAGTCTGAACCTCCATGAGGAGCTGAAAAACAATGAAGATGAACAACTCCATTACCCTGAGTGTGAGAGAACAGACTGAGTGAGACTCATAGTGTGAATTAGGAAGTAGAGCCTCAGACCACAGGAAACCATTTGCTGTACTGGGAACTTTAAATAGGTTTTTATTTAAGACTACTTTTCACTTTGCGTCCTGCTTAAGTAAAAGACGATGAAAATGTTTTTTTAAGTATAATTTTAAAAAGATCAGATTCTCTTATAATGGTAATAAGTTTAACTTGATGTAATAAAAAACAATGATTTTATGAAACGCTCTAGAAATACTGAAGCTCACAGTATTTCTGTGCTCATAGTCTAGAGGTCGCTGTTGAAACTGAAAAGAGAATTCAACAATCATCCATGATTCATTCAGAGCCCATACAATGCAAAATCAGTCTGAGCTTCTCCAGTTTTAGAACATTAACCTTGGGTTGATTTGCCAAGTGTATAACATAAAGAAAAACAGATATCAAATGTGGGTCCCATTTAAACTGTGTAAGCTTGTTGCCCAAAAAATCTGAGTCAAAATCTAGTCAATAGGGCTGGACAATATTGGGAAAAATGTACATTGCTATATTTTGTTTTTCTGCAATAATTTGATAGTTCTATTTGTATAAAATTCATAAATTTACAATGATTGGGATGATTCTGTAGGGTAGCTAATTTATATAAAATATAATAAACAAATTACAAACATATAAAAAAAAAAAACTGTCAATAAATTATTTATGTTTGTATCTTTGTTGCTAGAGCTTCAGCAGTAGAGGGCGCTGTTGAAGCTGAAAAGAAAACCCATGAGTGTCACTGAAAGTCATTCCTTATCAGTTCTGTGTGAGTTATTGATCAGTAGTGGTGCCAGTGTGAACCCAAACAAAATTTGTTCAAGTTGGCAAGAAAAAAACTATGAAAAAACACGACCATTTACTCATAGAGTGGAGCTCTGGTGGGAATGCTGCATCTTAAGCTCACATAAAGTCAATTCAAAGACATTTTAATAGTTTACAAAGGTAATTTCTTGTGACATCATGACATCAAAACTGACACCCCATGAATGTTTCTTCCTATATAATATTTGCACAAATATGTTCAATGTTACATTTGCTAGAAACAAAAGCAGTTGAACATACTGTAAGAGTAATGTATCTTTTAATGATTTACATGCATTACATATTATGTATAATATTTGTCTTTAGCAATAGCAAAGTTAAAAAAATGAAGCAGGTCAGTGGTGTTTTGAGCAGCGTACAGAAGTAAACATAGGTGTTTTCTCCATCTGGCAGGAGGTGTAGTTCACTTCTGTGAGAACGTCATCAGGACCTACAGACTTTATTATCATATTTTTATATTTCATGCTGTTCAGTTTATGCACAGTTGTACATTAAGCTGTACTTACTGGTAAAGTGACACAGACAGATCAGACCTATCAGTGCAGACAAAAATAATCCAACACCAGTGGAAACCAGCACTACTAAAAACCACAAGCCTGCCAAAAGTAAAAATAAACCTTTAATTAGTCATTACAGTAACCACAACATGATGTCATCACAGAAATAGGGAATTGTAAGGTTTCCTTTAGTTTGTACAAATATTCAGATTATCAGTTTTATGTTGTGAGTGAAATGAAGGACCTTCAGAGTGAATATCATGAGGAACAGCGAAAAAACATTAGATTACATCATAATAGACAAAGACTGTTCTGTATAGTCAGCTGAGGCTGTGATAAATTGATATGAATGACATGAATTGTGTGTAGCTATGTGGAAAATCAGTTGTCAGTTAGTACAGTCCATTATGTTTAAAAACAATTGCAAAATCTGTACAGTATAGTAAATTGTGCTCTACATTAATCACTCACAGGTTTTTGTGGCTGTTGTCAAAGTTTCTCCAGTAGAGCTCGCTGTTGAGGCAATCACACATTGGACAAATATACAGTCGTGGCCAAAAGTTTTGAGAATTACATAAATATTGGAAATTGGAAAAGTTGCTGCTCAAGTTTTTATAATAGCAATTTGCATATACTCCAGAATGTTATGAAGAGTGATCAGATGAATTGCATAGTCCTTCTTTGCCATGAAAATTAGCTTAATCCTGAAAAAAACTTTCCACTGCATTTCATTGCTGTCATTAAAGGACCTGCTGAGATCATTTCAGTAATCGTCTTGATAACTCAGGTGAGAATGTTGACGAGCACAAGGCTGGAGATCATTATGTCAGGCTGATTGGGTTAGAATGGCAGACTTGACATGTTAAAATGAGGGTGATGCTTGAAATCATTGTTCTTCCATTGTTAACCATGGTGACCTGCCAGCAGCAGGCAGGTGTGAGCACATCTGCACGCACAGTGAGGCGAAGACTTGGCCTGACTTGGAAGATGGCCTGGTGTCAAGAAGGGCAGTAAAGAAGCCACTTCTCTCCAAAAAAAACATCAGGGACAGATTGATCTTCTGCAAAAAGTATGGCGAATGGATGCTGAGGACTGGGGCAAAGTCATATTCTCAGATGAAGCCCCTTTCCGATGGTTTGGGGCATCTGGAAAAAGGCTTGTCCGGAGAAGAAAAGGTGAGCGCTATCATCAGTCCTGTGTCATGCCAACAGTAAAGCATCCTGAGACCATTCATGTGTGGGGTTGCTTCTCATTCAAGGGAGTGGGCTCACTCACAATTTTGCCCAAAAACACAGCTATGAATAAAGAATGGTACCAAAACACCCTCCAACAGCAACTTCTTCCAACAATCCAACAACAGTTTGGTGAAGAACAATGCATTTTCCAGCACGATGGAGCACCGTGCCATAAGGCAAAAGTGATATCTAAGTGGCTCAGGGACCAAAACGTTGAAATTTTGGGTCCATGGCCTGGAGACTCCCCA
>CAIGQV010017532.1:2812036-2881999 GCA_903798115.1 Danio jaintianensis
TCACGAGTCCAACACTCTAACCACCAGGCCACGACTGCCCCCCTAAAGAGAATGGGGTATATGCACACGGACTTTTAATTTCAGTCATCCAACCCCAGAGCTTCCGGTTAATTGTCATCCCATACAAAATCTGATTTCTTTAAAAAACAGCAATCTTCACTACCTGGCTGAGATGCAATATAAAGTGGGTATCAGACCAAACAAGAAGCACTGCATTACAATATATTTTTACACGCCATGTCTTTAAAATATGGAAATTAGTTTTACCCCAGTATTTTCAATGGAATTTCTGCGCTAGCCTGCTGCTAATGACGGTGCCTGTGTTTAAACGGTCTTTCGTCTCTTTTTACGCTTGAACAACTAAATGAATGCTTAAGTCTATTTAACTGAATGTATTGTAATTACATTACAACATCAATGATGTAAAAGGAACCTTATGAAATTGAAAATAGTCACATAAAGCTTTCACTGGAAGTTCATCATTGGCTGAAAAACACTAGCTGTGCATATAGCCCATTGAGAAAAAGATTTTCTTGCAGGAATTTTTTTCTTTTTCCTCAAATACGTTACTGGGACACATTTTCTCATACGTGCCATTTCTCGTAAATCCACCAGACGCCGCTGTGTACATTTCTGGCTGTCTCAACTTCCTTCAATCTCATGCGCATTCATGAGAGAAGACAGTCCGCTTATCAAGCTTAATATATCAGCTTGATATCGACTGGCCCACCATGTGCTTCTACCACGGTCTCACACTGCTTTTTTTAGGGAGAGGGGGTTTGTTTTATCGGGTTTCTGGAACCGTCCTTTGCTGGACTTGAACTCCTGTCTGCTCTGCCCCTTGTCCCAAGTTTGACACTGTTCGTGGTGAGCAAACCAGTCATGTCAGAAAACCCGTCCACGCAGACGAATGCAATTAGCAGTACCGCCCATAGCGTTCGTTTTACACACAAAATGCAGCCATATATGCAAGCAAGCACATCCCTGAGTACGTATTCCCAATGAGCCTGGGTTGAAAATAATTTAAAACTAAGACCTATGTATGTTTGATTTTCAGGATTAGTTTATGAAGTCTTAAAAAAACCTTTGTAAAAAAAGTCTGTAAAATAAGAATTATTCTTCTATTGCGTTGTAATGATTATATGTTTAAACAGTTACCAGGTCTGGGGGTTGTTGAGGTTTCAGTCTTGGAAACGACAGCTGTTCCTGAAAAAGAAATTGATATTGCAGCAGATGAGTTTCAATATACTCTATGAAAGAAAAGAGTAATTTTGTCTGGTGCAGGTTTGAATTAAACACAACTTTGCTCACTTGTTTTGGGGTCGTTTGGAGAAGCTTTTGAAGTGGACTGTACTGTTGAAACTACAATGTGAATGTTGTAAGCTGGATGTAAAATGTAAATTGTTTTACGAAAAATGATATTTTTTAAATGTTACCAGGACTGGACGTTGTTGAGGTGTCAGTGGTGGAAATGACAGTAACTGTTGCTGAAAAATACATCCAAATTGCAACATCAGTTTAAATAAACACTACAAAAGAATAGTTTTTCTGTTGTTAGTTGGGTTTTTTAATTCAACACCAATCTTAACTTACATGTTTCTGTGTCTGCTTGTGACGTTTTTGCAGTGGACTTTGCTGTTGAAGCTGCAATGAAAGCATATAAATTGGATTTTGGTTGGAAAGTGTTTTAAGAAAGACGAGTGCTTCTGATGATATTTATCAAAAGTTACCATCTCTAGCGGTCGTTGAGGCTTCAGTCATGAGGATGACAGTAATTGCTGCAAAAAGAAAAATAGCGACAAATGAGTTTCAATAAACACTATGAAAGAACAATTTTATTCTTACACCATGTCCTAACAATATGCAACAAGAAAAGATTCCATCAACAAGAAATTTGTATGTACATGGCAGACGTGACACAACAGAAACATTTAAATACCAGCCATTCAAAAGCACAGAATAGTGCACTGCACTCCAATGAAATGGACAAGTATGTAATTTAATTACAAATATCAAACCTCATATGCATTAATTAAATTACATACTGAATGACTGATATTCCTGATTTGCTCTGAGTAATATTCATATATAAACTAGGATATAGCCTAGTTATTGAATTTTTTACAATCTGAGGTAAACTATGCTGGTGCTTTCAGTATGGCTATAAATAAATAAAGTCATGTAAAATTAAATTCACATTGGAAACATTTAACACATAATAAAGAACATAATCAGCATCTGAGGTGATCATTGTCACAGTAGTTTCTGCTGTTGTTCAGCTTCGACATCACCAAAAAAGAAAGTAAAATAGAAACCTTGTGGGTTGCAGCTGCAGATGGTTAAGACAAAACCTCAGAACTCGTCTGGTTAGGACAGAGGTGATAAATGCATGCATAATAATTGAACACTAACTGTACTTACATGTTTGTGTGTCCTTTTGTGAAGCTTTTGGGGTGAGCTTTTCTGTTGAAACTCCAATAAGAACATCATATGGAATTTTGTCTTAAGAAAGACTATTGTTTCTTTATGTTGTACTAAACTAATCATTGTAAGGTATTTAAAAAGGTGTGATGTGTATATGATATGAAAGCATTTATGAGAATTAAAGCATCAGAACATGTTGTATGACACATCTGTCTATAAGCTAAACTCAGTGTGCTTTATTATTGGGTGAAACATGCAATGTGCATCCAGAATGTCTTTGAGCAGAAGCATATTGAAAACCATCACACAATAATGAGTCTTGTTTTTTTCAGTGTGCTTCCTGTTTGCATTCAGAAATGTCACTGAACGTCTCAGCTCTGATACTTTGTTTTTTGAAGTTTTATCAGATGAGCTTTATCAACGAGCAAGAGTGATGGTGTCACAATCACCAGTGATCTAGTCCATACAGATCGCTGGAGAACTACAAATCTGTCACCAAAAAAATCTGCCATGCACCTCACACCTGTTCCGATTCTCCGTTGATTACACACACGCACACGCACGCACGCACACGCACAGCTGGGAGCTGCTCAAGGACTGATTACACAGACTATATATACTTCTCTGTTTGACACTTTGCTGAGTCCTGTTGGTTATATCCTGTAACATTTCTAAGCGTTTCCTCTGTCTAGTCCAGGGGTGTCCAAACTCGGTCCTGGAGGGCCGATGTCCTGCAGATTTTAGCTAAAACTTGCCTTAACACACCTGCAAGGATGTTTCTAGAAAGCCTAATAAGAGCTTGATTAGCTAATCCAAGTGTGTCTGATTGGGGTTGTAACTAAACTTTGCAGGACACCGGCCCTCCAGGACCGAGTTTGGGCACCCCTGGTCTAGTCTATCCGTGTTTGACCCTTGCCTTGTTCCCTTCTTTATGTTGTCTGCCACCTTTATCGACCATTTGCCTGTGACCTGACTACGCTTCAGGATTGTCCTCACGCTTCTGTTTGTTCACATTGACCATTGCCTGTTTGACTATTCTTTATAAAACTGCACTTGGATCCTCTCTCTATTGTTCAGTGTCCCCTCAGTTACAGATGTACTTACCCATGGTTGGGTTTGTTGTGCTGGTTGGCAGATTTGGTTTTGGATCTGATAATATAAAAACAACAACACAAAATATCACAAGAGGATTCACTTTTGGGTAGAAAATTTCTCAGATTTTACTCTAAAATAAATAGAAATAGTTTTTTAGAAAAGGTTTTGACTCACTAATTGTGCTGTATTTTGTGGTTTCAGGCATGTATTTTACAGTTGAAGCTGATAAAAAGAAAATTATTAAATGTTGAACAAGTGAGTGCGTGCGACGAACAAGCGTATAAGTCCAAAACAAATTAGATAACCACGTGACATTAATTGTATGTGTGAACTTTGTATACAGAAACAGTTTGGGGATATTTTTGTGCGACCAAGAGTCTGCATTTTAAACATTAATATAGCGTTACACGGAAAAACTGTTTATGTCCACTAAGAAGAATAGAGATGCCGCTTGCTATCATGTCCGCTTCGGACATTAAAAAGCAAATCCTCAGCAAAAAAAAAGGAGAGCCGACATGAACAAATAGAAGGACAGAGTGAGGAAGGCTTTGAGGGATGCTGTGAAAGCATATTGGAATCGAAAAGGAGAACAAAAACCAAAGAAAAATCCACCGAAAGAGGTGAGTGGAAGAACCATGTATGTGATGTAATCTCTCTCTCTCTCTCTCTGAATGCGCCAAGGAGTGCTAAACAGCACAAAAACAGTTAACCTATTAAAATAAACCACATACCATATATAATAAAGCTGTATCAATGCATATTTCCCGCCAGGCCTGTGTAAACTACAGCAAGCAGAGTTTGTTTGTTTATATAATTATTTATATCGTGAGATGGCGGATCACGAGAACAGTTTTAAGTAGCATATACACAGGTGCGCTGCAAATATTTTTATATTTCTAAATAAATGACAATATTTAGCTATGATGTATGTCTGCATTTTATGTATTGTTGTATTTATTGTTTATTGTTAATAATTGACTGTTACCGTCTGTACTGTAAGAAGCTATATGTATTGTACATTGTTCATACTGTATTTTATGTTTTTAAATGATAATAATAATAATATTAATAATAATAAACTTGAAAGAAATGCTTAATATTAACAAAATATTCTTTAAACTGTAAATGTAAAGCTACTCTGACTCTTTACTGAGCTGCAGATCAAGTAAATACTTAAACACAAGTAAATTACTTGCACATTGCAGTTTAACCTCTGATCATCATACTGTGTTTATATTTACTGACCAACTCTAAAGACTCTTCCTTCATGTGTAAATGTATCAGGTTGTTCTTTTGGTAAAGTCACTGTGTGTGGTTTAGCATTTGTCAGAAATAGACCCATCATTCATTCTGTGTAAAGGGCAACTCGCACCACAGACACACGCGACAACAAGTGCAGACATTCACCTGAGTTTCTGTTGCTGTATTAAAACTAAGAGGAATCAGATCTTTAGTGGTTTAAAGTGATCTGATGAATTGGAGTTATACTGTTATTCCATGCTAACTGGACATGTACCGTTCTTCCACATTTGAGAAATATAAATCACAATAACTTTTGATTTTTAATACTGACACTGAAAAATGTTATCTCCTTAGAATTGCAAAGCTTTTGTTGTCTATCTTCAAATAAAATTAAAATATATAATATAATGTTCCCAATCCAACTGAAAAAAATCTTATTACTCAAAATTTGAAAATATGGACTTATATGGTTCTTCGTCTCAAGGCCTCAAGTAATCATGAGGACATTTATGGTTAAGTAAAAAAGATAAAATTTTGATGTATAAATTCAGTTACTCACAGACTTTTTGGCCTGTTATAGTTGCAGTAGGAGGTGGTGTTGAAACTGTAGAGACAATCATCAGAATAATAGGGAATCATTTTACAGCATTTGCAAACATTAAAGCAACGTTTATAGTGACTATTCTTATGTTGGCGTTTACCCAAGTACTGAGCTTGCCAACTGAACTGTCTGATGTGTGAGATCGTGCTATCTTCACAACACCATTCACCTGCTTCACCTTACTATTGTTGTTGCATTACTCGAATAAATACCCTTAAAGCGTATCCCTCTTCGTCTTTGTGTGACTGTGACAAATGCAGGTTTATTTAATGACCATGAGTTGACCAAGTTAAATACTGTAGCTTTTACTGAGCTGCAGATCAAGTAAATACTTAAACACAAGTAAATTACTTGCACATTGCAGTTTAACCTCTGCTCATCATACTGTGTTTATACTTACTGACCAACTCTAGAGACTCTTCCTTCATGTATAAATGTATCAGGTTGTTCTTTTGGTAGTCACTGTGTGTGGTTTAGCATTTGTCAGAAATAGACCCATCATTCATTCTGTGTAAAAGGCAACTCATGCCACAGACACACGCGACAACAAGTGCAGACATTCACTTGATAACTAAAATAGCATGTCAGTTATAGATGCTCTGAGTGGCAATTTAGCATGTCCAGTTACTGAAATCAAGCTCTTAGACCCCAAAAGGCAGGGGGAACACACTGATCTGACAAAACCAGACAAAATATCTGATTCCTTCTAGCTTCATCTGTCCGTGTGCTGTGAATTAGCCTGAAAACTTCTGATTCTGACATTCACACAACTGCTAGCATCAACTGCAATATGTTGTTTCTGAATTATTTTTGTTAACCATATTTAACTCTTAATAAAATTTGTCCGTGTTGTATTATACAGCCTATTGTAAGGGAGATTAAAGTGTATCCATCAAGAAGTGTTCAATAATATAATACACATCAATAACGTTCTCATTATATATTTGTGTATGCTTGTTTGTGGATTACATTGACTTTCGTTTATTGGATGCCCCTCCTTTATGCTATAAAAATAACATCCTAGCCTGTATTGTTCTAGCTAAAGATTGATGATCTGAAAACATTAAAAC
This sequence comes from Danio jaintianensis, assembly GCA_903798115.1. NCBI lineage: Eukaryota > Metazoa > Chordata > Actinopteri > Cypriniformes > Danionidae > Danio > Danio jaintianensis. Next base: position 2,818,469 of record CAIGQV010017532.1, read on the forward strand.
TGTCATATGTGAAAATAATATACAATTCAATCATACCTTTGAGTGTGTATGGGTCACTGTGTGGAGATCTGATGTCAGGTTCAGTCTTGAGTGAATAATCACAGCTCAACTGTCTGATGTTTCCTGATCTTCTCAAGATTTCACTAAGATTTTGATAAAACATACAATGATGATGCTCTCCAGATGAACTCGGCAGAGAGTCACTGCTGTACAGAAGACCACCATCTCCAGTGTAGAGATTACAGGTCAAAGCAACTCTGACTGAAGCTGGTATTTCACATGCTATGCTGAGCTGATCCTCATCTTCACCAACACTGATGAAGGGTTTCTGAGGTGTGACTGTGTGAAGTCAAACAATATATAGTTACTAAACACTATGCAGTCTTTTTGGCAACAGGTGAATTACATGGTTTCTTGCTAGTACACTAATATTAATACCCGAAGAATAATAATATTCCAAACTTAATCACATATGTTGGTTAAAAAATACAAGAATCTGAAAAATTACAGTTGATTACATGTACTGTATGCAGTAATCCTCTTTGATCATGCTGTATTTATTCGATTTAAAGCACCTACTGTAAGTCTGAACCTCCATAAGAAGCTGAAACACTATAAAGACAAGCAACTCCATTGACAGCGAGTATGAGAAAACAGACTGAATGAGACTCAAAGTATGCGTTAGGAAGTAGAGAGAGCGTCAGACCACAGGAAATCTTTGGTTTTACTTGAAAACTTTAAAGGTACCATGTACTGCATTGATTCAATAAGTAAAACTGTTCTCTGATATCTACATAGTAGGTATGTGGCTTAGGTAAGTTCAAAAACTCTGCAGAAATGGTTTTATATACTTAATTTATTACCCCATAAAATACTACTGGAATCAGAAGGTCTTTATTGACCATATTTGGAACAGTCATGAATATTAATGAGCTCCAATCTGACACTCAGCTTTTAGTGCTTCATTTGTTCCAAATGCCTCCTTTCCATGACACTAATCTGTGGTGATTGGTCCGATGACCCAGTCTGTTGTGATTGGTTGACTGTTTTCAGCATAAGATGAAAAGAAACGCCCACCACGGCTTATTAACATGAAGTAGCCAGAGTACAGAGTATATGTGTGAGCCCAATGCAGGAATGCATTAAGTCAATGCAGTTAAACACCAGCATATTGCTACATTCTTAACCATAACCCCAAATAATAACAACGACATACAGTCATTCAGTATTATTTCAACACAGTGGCAAAAGTATTTTGAAACTTATTTTTTAGTTTTTTTATAAACTTAAAAGGAAGCGAAACGTGTCATGATTTCCAGCGTGATTTACATTTCCGTGTCGTGATTTCCAGCATGTGAATAGCCCCATAAAGAGTAAACCAGAGAGATACAGTACAAACCACTCAGTGATTACAAGTTACAAAACACAATTAAATAAAAAAATTTCCAAGCTAGAGTAAACAAGGAGGCAACCGTTTTAAACACATTTACCGGTTGTGACAGAAGAAGCTGGTTCATATGAACTGTGTACTGACAAAGTCTTTGGTTCTGATTATTATTTTAACAAATGGCCGGAAAATCCCACGTTGCAGGGTGGGTTATTGTATTAATTATCAGAAAAATGACAGGAACAAACACAAGGTTGGCTTGGCTATACTGTGGTATTGTTTGAAAATGAGCTTTAACTGTTTATTCCCCACAGTCGCATCTCTGACCATCTCTGGTCACAGTAATCAGTGATCACTCATTTTTGCGTTATGATCAATCCCTTCCCCCGCACTCTGCTAGTGTTTAAAGGGAAGATCACGTTCACATTTTACCAGATCCAGCACCTCATATTTAATGATATTTCGCATCAACAGATTTGAACCCAAGACAATTCATATATTCAACTCTGAGTCAACTTTTTTTGAGAATCAATAGTTTTATACACTGTGCACTTTCAGATAAACCTCAGCTGGATGTTTTCATTCAGAGCTGTGTTACACACTGCATTGAAAGGTCATTTTCAAAAACCTATATGAGGGCTCTTTAAATGTGTATTAAACACAATACTCAGCAGTTTACATGTGTTTGTTACTTCATTACAAACATACACAGATATTTTTACAGTAAGCTATCATTTAAAATTAGAGTCCCACATACATAGTAAGTTTAATATAAACTTAGATCATTTTCCTTCCTTATTTTTGAGTTTATCGTTGTTGTAATTTTACTAGAAAATGTTTTGAACAATCAAACACAGCCTGGGTCATGCATATTTATGTCCCGTGTGCAACATATCAGTCTGTGTTTTGTCTGATGATCTTCTGATGACTCAGCTGACCTAAACTACACGGAAATGTTGAGGGCATGCTAATGAATTATTCTGTGAGCAAAGTCTGTATTGTGCTCTGTAAGTCCATTTTCATGATGTTCTGAAGTCTTATTATTCAAGTATGCCTATAGTTTTTTTTAATAGGACACCTTTAAATAGGTTAATTTGTTAGTTTCAGCAAATAATTGGTGTGAGAGATAATGACTTTAATGTTCTGTGAAAAGCTCTAGTAAAAAAACTGAAGCTCACAGTATTTATGTGCTCATTTTCAGAGCTTCACCACTAGAGGTCACTATTGAAACTGAAACAATCGTCCAAATGTCTTCAAAGAGCCCCAATCAGGCTATTTTGGACAAGTTCACATGAAGCAAAAGTTCCTACATACTTTAGTTCAGTTTAATTTTAGCACTCATTCATGTCTTCTTCACATGGTAATAATCAGACAAACCAAACGTTACCAGTTTCATCTACAACTAGTGTTTGTGGGTCAAAGCAGACGTTGATTGTGGGCAGCCAATGAAGCCATACTGTTATGACCTGTTTGAATATATGTAAAGTATTTAATGCAAGTATATATTATACGTAACTGTAATTAAAATACCTTAAGCTGAAAAGTTGGGTTGTTGCTGGAAGGGCATCCACAACATAAAACATATGCCAGAGTAATTAGTGGTTCATTCCGCTGTGGCGACACCTGATAAATCAGGGATTTAGCCAAAGGATAGTGAGTGAGTGAGTGAGTAAAAGTAAGTAATTATATCCATCACTGATCGATATAAAGAGTCTATTATAATTAAACCCTTGTCATTGGTGACTACAGTGGCCTTGAAGTGAACTGGACCCAGAAACTCACTGCAGAAAGTATCTGGCTGCAGACATGCACTAAACAGAGGTTAGGAGCAGGCATGCATGCAGTGTCAGCTTGCATGTGTACCCAGTCTGCTCACTTGTAAAGTACAGGAAACTTAACATGTTTTAGTGGTCTGTCTTAAAAAACATCCTCCACATAGAAATCAGTCTACAGGCTTTCACTGACAAAGTTGCGGGTGACCTATCATTCATAAATGTTCAGAATCTTCATTGCTAAGTGTTATTGAATTTGTCTCGTAATAATGAACCCTTTTCACAAGACTCTTATGACATCATCAGCATCTTAAATTCTTGAAAGTTTTCAATATTTCATTAAAAAAAAACGTATGAACATTTTATATGTATTTGTGTATGTATTATATGTTCTTTGCATCAAATTACGAACAAATACAAAAAATTACCGCTTGTGCAAGGCGTTTGTAATGCAGCATCTATGGACAGGACAGTAAATAGGATTGTAAAAAAAAAAGATTTGTTGTACTCTTCTATTCACTGCGCTCTAAGTTTACCCAACTATGACGACTTCCACTACTGAGAAACCCAGAAATGCTTTCAGTGTTCACATATTAAAACAATGTAACAACAGTAATAATGAAATGACAATAAGAATATGAATTAGCATGAACTCAATTAGGTGTAAAATCATTTATTATTTCAGCTTTCATGGAACATCTAACAAGCTATTTTTGGATATCGTCAGCAGAGAAAACCATTTTCTGGTTAACCAGTTTAACCAAAATTAAAGATTTAAAGTAAAGATCCTTCATACACTGTACAACTGATATTCTGTACATAATGAAACAAGTTTTGAGGCTCATCGGTGCATCTGGATCAAACTGTATTCTTGATCTCCAGTGCTGGACTGAACTGGTTAATCAGGGATGGTGCAGTACAGTTGGTAAACATTCTTAAGGAGAAAGAAATACAAAAAAGGCACAAGATAAGTGTGTTAGTTTTCTGTTAGCGGTGGATGACTATTTAGCGTGTGACAGTGTTCATACCTCACTTTCCTCTGTATTTCCCTGTTGTTTTTTATTGACTGAAACATCTGAAATGCAATGCAGAATCATAATATCACTTTAAAGAACATGTTTCGCCCTTGATGAACAAGTTATTTTACATTAAGCTTTGATATGTTTTAATATTTGACACTTTTTGTCTGCTTTGTTGTGTTGATGTAAATCTGGGTGCACAAGATGTTTGATAAAACAGCATGATGATGATGATCGTTAAACAATAGAAAAGCAGGACAAAACTGACATGTCTGCCCTCAAAGCTTCAAATAATAATAGTTCTGAAATGCAGTGCAGAAGCATAATATCACTTTAAAGAACATGTTTCTCCCTTAATGAACAAGTTATTTCACATTAAGCTTTAATGTGTTTTAATATTTGACACTTTGCACAGCAGAATCATCTCTTCTTCTTCAGAGTTGTGTGTTATGATGAATGTAGTGTTTCTCCCACTTCTTCCATATTAGCTGACTGTGATTGGCCAAGTCAAGTCTTTAACACTTTTATATATGTGTGTGTTTGTGTGTGTATAATACAATTTTTGACTATTGAGGAAGTTTTAAGTTGTGAAATCACAGTGTGTTGTCATATGATAAATTATTAAAATTATTAGCCCTCCTGTGATTTTTTATTTATTTTTTATTTTTCCAAATGATGTTTAACAGAGTAAGAAGTTTTTTCACAGTATTTCCTGCTGTATAATATTTTTTCTTCCGGAGAAAGTCTTATTTGTTTTATTTCAGCTAGAATAAAAGCAGTTTATAATTTTTTTAAAACCATTTTAAGGTCAATATTATTAGACCTCTTAAGCATTTTTTTCGACTGTCTACAGAACAAACCACTGTTATACAATGCCTTAAATACTTGCCTAATACCCTAACTTGCCTAGTTAACCTAATTAACCTAGTTAAGCCTTTAAATGTCACTTTAAGCTGAATACTTGTATCTAGTAAAATATTATGTACTGTCATCATGGCAAAGATAAAAGAAATCGGTTATTAGAAATGAGTTATTAAACTATTATGTTTAGAAATGTGTTAAAAAAATCTTCTTTCCTTTAAACAGAAATTGGGGGGAAAATATACAGGGGGGCTAATAATTCAGGAGGGTTAATAATTCTGACTTCAACTGTATATAAACTGAATGAGATTTAAAGGTTTCATCACCTGAGGACTGGTACATTGGGTTTACAGAAGTCATGGAAGTGTCTGTAGGGTCTGCTGTGTTGTGCTGATATGAATCTGTGTGCACAAGATTTTTGATAAAACAGCATGATGATGATGATTGTTAAACAATAGAAAAGCAGGACAAAACTGACATGTCTGCCCTCAAAGCTTCATACAATAGTAGTTCTGATCTGCAGAAGACGGAAAAGCGGAAATGAGGGCAGTTTCTGAGAAGCTGGTGGAGGTGTTTTTAACTCTGCGTATTCTTTTTAAGTCACGTCTGTTGCTGAGCATCAAATTATTTGTGATCATTTCCTGAGAAGGATAATTTTTCTTACCCTCAAACACAGGTTGAGATGTGGCCGGTGCAGAAGTGATCATATAATATAACTCTAGTGCTCCAGTACAACTCTAAATAACAATGAATATGTAAAAGTAACGTCAATTTTATTATGCGTTATTATATTGTTTATTGTTTTATACGATTGTAAATGCATGGACACTCACCATACTGATTCCTTGACTGGACACATCTGGTTTTGTGGATTTCATGTTATTGCTATAGAATCAAATATTGATCTTTATCGATTTTTTTTTTTTTGCATACAATGCAAATAGGAAGCTAAGCATTTACACATGCTTTTTCACAGATAAATAAACTAATTTCACAGACTACTGTATTGGATGCATGAAAAAAACCTTACCATTTTCTTCTTTTTCCTATAAAACAGTTCAGAGTTAATGCAGCTGTTTATTGATGCCAACTTTTTAGTTGAATTCACTTGAAAAAATGTAGGAATGAATTTTGCCTGATCCTTATAATCGAAAACTCCTTATACATTTTGATCAATGTAAATCTTGATTAAAAAAGGTTGATTGCAGAAAAAAAGTGGACTCATTTTATTTTGAAAGCTTATCTGCAGAAAACAAGGAAACTACAAGGAAGCATCTTCATCTTTCTTTTTACAAAATTATTTACAGTCTGCCAACGTTACGTTATACAGAATGCAGAAATCTAAACCCTCATGATCAGCAGCAAACATGTGAAGTAAACCATTACCAGGAATAATCCATCATTTATTTATTTTCTTTAATATATAAGGCTGATACTTATAGGGTTGATAACAACATTAAAATTTACTTACTTGCAAACCAGCACATACAGATGATTCCCATGAATCCAAACAAAATGACACCAACACCAGTACAAACCAGCATTATAAGCCATATAACTGTAACCAAACAGAACCAACACTTTAGTGCATGAATGTGTTTAATATTGGTGCTTTAGATACAACATTTACATTTGTTTTGTACATAGAAAGGAGTCATCAAATTATTTCAGAAAAGGGAGAAAATAATTTGGAATAAAACCTTTATTTCTGGATTTGGGTTGGTCTTTATGAGCTGTGAAAGTCTGAACACTAGAAACAGCTGCAGTGGAAATAAAACACACACTTGACTTCTGCATGATGGGAATACACAATAGTGCTTTAGTATTTGATAAAGTTAATATAATAAAAACAAATCTTTATGACATTCTACTAATATTATTTACTGGCTCTGAGGGTCGTTTCAGTCATAGAAATGACAGTCGATGTTGCTGAAATGTAAATTGTGATATGGGCTGTGTTGTACAGTAAACACTATGAAAGAAAACTTTTATTTATTTATTTTATTATTTATTAATGTTTATTACATAAACATGTTTGTTTGTGAAGCTTTTGGAGTGGACTTTGCTGTTGAAACTGCAATAAGAACATCATATGTTGGGATTATAAAGGGCATTAACCTTAAGAAAGACTTTCTTTATGTTGTTCTGAAGGAAACATTGAAAGGTAATTGGAAAATGGAGATAAAATGTTGTAGATTATATTAAAATACATTCACATATGGCACTTCTGAAAGTCTGAACTTGTCCAACATAATTGTGTCATTGAGGATTCAACCCCATGCAAAAAATGAGAGAAAAGAATGAAAAACAAACATATTAAGTAAAATATGCCGTGTTAAACTCGCATGACTATGGTAAGAGTGCCCGCCTCACATGCAGAAATCGATGGTTCGAAGACCACTCAGAGCAGGTATACAAGTGCCATTCACAGCTGATATTTAGCACGTATTTCTCAGTTCTCAAAAATGTAGCCCTGGGCACATATTCATATATCATTGAGCAAGAGTGATGAAAATGTTTGAATCACTGAATCTGTCTGTAAATGGAAGTCTAATAAAATAAAAAGTAAAGGATTAAGTCTCAGTCCCTCACATGTTTTCATGGCAGTTGTAGTGGTATCTGCAGCGGTGGTTGGGGTTGATGCTGCAGAGACAATTATCAGAATTATTAGAAGTCATTTTACAGTTTTTAAAACTTTAATGTTTGCTTGTTGAAGATACAAGCCCTTCAACTTACTCTGGACTGTCACTGTTACTGGATCAGAATGAGGAGATAGTTTTTGAACTCCTTTCTTCATCACAGTGTAGAAGCAGGTTATGTTCATTGATGAACCCTGATCTTCTGACCAAACACTGATCTGAGATGCAGTGAGTGAGAGCTGACATAAGAAGCTTGGTTTTGAGTTACGTTTTCCATTAATATTGAAGACACACATCTCCATCTCCAGATCTTCAGTATTCTCACAGCTCAGCTCAACTGGGTCTGTTTGACCCTGAAGAACTGAAGCAGACGCTGACAGTCTGGCCTGAGGAAGACCTGATAAAGGAAATAAAATAATAATGTGTACAGAGAGTTTGTCATTGTCTTGCCAAATTGACTTCTACACTCAAAAAATGCTGGATTTCAACCCAAGACTGTAAAATATGGACAAACCCAACACCTGAGTGAAAGTTGAGCTATAAATTTAATTAAATAATTTACCTAAATTTGGAATAATCTTTTTATTTTTTAAAGTGTATACTGTATCACAGTTCTTTTTATGTTGAATCAAATTAACCTAACATAAATTAGATAAATTAACATTAAGTTGAAACATTATTAAATTAAAGTCATGATTGACATAAAAATGTGTTGTCATGACCTACTGATCATATACTTTTTTAAAGCATACCAACTTATAGTATGTGATATAAAATTCACTGTTTTAATTAATCCCAAACCACACAGCACCGTCAGTAGCTCATCCTATTGAATCACAGAATTCAGCAGCAGCCAAATGTGTTTGCACAGACTTGAGGACTGAATGTTGATATCTGCTGCCATTTGTGGTTTACTTGACCACACGTCATGATTTTGCCAAGTACGATGCGATCCCGGAACATCATTGATCCAAAATTTAATTCCTACCCCTAAACCCAACCATAACTGTAAATTATTCCCAAATTAAGAGGGGAAATAATAGTTGGATAATAATCATGTAGAAGTGCATAAACCTATCTGTAAGCCTAAACTTAACATAAACGGTAAACACATCCTTTAATTCTGATAGGCTGATTGGAATGATGTTCCAGGATCAACATAGACATTAATCCAGGAACATGTCCTACTTGGTGAAATCAGGTTGGTGTTTCTTGACCATATAATCAGTCTAAAAGCTGTTTCAACACTTCTGTTTTGCTGTTCACACTACTTGATGCAATTACAACATACTAGCAGCCCACAGAAACGGCCTGTACTCTCATTACACAAACTAAAACTGAAACTTCATTCACTTGCTAATTCTGTCTTTTACAGTTTTATATGTTTAAATACACTGAGTGGCATAGTGTGCATGCAGGACCGATGCAAAAAATGTGCTAGGTAAATACGTTAGCAGACATTGGCACATTGACAGTTTTAGAACAAACGGAAACTGTGACTCTTCACTTTTTATTTACACATGCACTTAATTCTAAAACCAGACAGCACAGATTAATTTGGGTGTTGTGCCAATTCCGTTGAAAACAATATAATGCTGACTCATGTTTAATCGTCCAAAACATTTTCTAGAAATAATGACCAACTTCAACTCTTTTCTGTGTTTAAGTCTGTCCTTTCAGTGTTGTATGAAGCCAAAACAGCAGGCATCAAGAATTGCAACGGATGTAACAGGCTTTTCTCATTCATTTACTTATTAGTTCAGTGTAGTGACTTTTTTTTTTTCATTTATTAATTAGCCACCTGCTATGATATTCTAAAATACGGATTTAATGTAGTAAGTCAGACAAGCTATAGAATTATACAGGTGTCTCTAATCTTTAAAGGTGATCATACATATGTTTAAGCAAAACATTCTCACCTCTGATGGTGACTGTGTCGCTCCGTGGTGATGTGAAGTCAGTCATGTTGACTGGTGTATAATCACAGTTTATCTGTCTGCTGTTCACTGACTGTGTGAAGAAGTTTGGATAAAATATACAATGATGATGCTCTCCATTCTGACTCCTCTGAGAGAAACTTCTGTACAGACAAGCACCATCTTCAGTGTAGAAACTACAGGTGAAATCAGCTCTGACTGATAGTGGTATTTCACATGATATTTTGGGCAGATAATCATCTTCACTAACACTGATGAAGGGTTTCTGAAGTGTGTCTGTTTAAGGTGAAATAAACAAGTTAATAACAAAAAAGCATCTCAAACACCAGAACAGCAGTGAAATGTCTCACCTAGAACAGTCACTGTGGCAGCAGGAGAAAGAGATGGTTCAATAATCCCTCTCTCATTTGTTTTGTAGTAGTAACAGCTAATGTCAAATGATTGAGGTGATTTTCCACCTGCCCAGCTGAGCAATCCAGCACCAGAGAGCTCCCGCTCGCATAACCTACTGACTTTTTTATTCTTCTCATCTCTGTTTATTGTGAAATAACACAGCTTCACTGTAACATCTGCTGGCGTCTCACAGCTGATCTTCACTGAGCTGAACTCACTAATGACATCTGGAGAAACATGAACAGTAGGAGCATCTGGAACAACACAAAACAGATCAATCGATCAATATCTGCTTACTGACTGACCACATTTACATCTTTCATTTTCAAACTGCTGCTTGTGTTTTGCTTATTATCATTAGTCGCCAAAATGTTGGGTTAATTAATTAATGTGATCAGTTTTCATGTGTAAACATTTACAGTAGTGATCACACAGAATATTATAGACAATCAGACTTGCTTCACTACAAATGTAGACATACCGTATTGAATATTAAACATCATAGATCACTTACTGTAAGACTGAACCTCTATAAGGAGCTGAAAAACGATGAAGATGAACATCTCCATTGCAGCGGGGAAACTAGGCTGATGGGTAAATTAGGAAGTAACACTTAATTTTAAGCTTTGTGCACATTGTGTCTATGAATATGAACATACGTCATGAGGCCACATGCACAGCTTTATTTTAATGAAGGGCAGATATAAAAGTTTATAAAAGTAACATGATAAATAGACTTATAATGAGGAAGACTATAAGAATAAAAAACATACAGACAAAGTCAAGCGGACTCAGTTGCTCATTAAAGGGGCAAATGTTTGACAGAGAAAATAATACAAGCTAGTAATTCACAACTAAACAAGTAGGGCACTAGTTACACTCATTTTATGAAATAGTTTATAACTATTTTCAGCTAAATTGCATCTTTCTACATTTTGTGTAAATGGTGTAAAAACTAGTAATTCTGAAGCTTTATTCAAATATTTTTAAGTCTCAGATGCACAATATAGGATTTATCCCTGTTGAAACTGAAAAGAGAATTCAACAATCATCCAAAATGTCTTCAAAGAGCCCCAATCAGGCTATTTTGGACATAAGAACACATGAAGCATAAGTTCCTACCTAGTTTAGTTCAGTATCGTGGCATATTTCCATTTGAAATGGAATATTTAACAGAGAGTAGGTTTAATTTCAGCACTCATTCATGTCTTCTTGACATGTTAATAATACAAACCAAACTTTGCCATGTTTCAGCTACAACTAGGGTTTGTGGGTCAAAATAGATGTTGATTGTTGGCAGCCAATGAAGGCATATTGTAGGCTGGAATTATGCATAATTGTTACAAACCAACCTAAGATTGTGCATGAAATAGGACTGGAATGATTGATGAATTGTTTCAGGCAGTTCTGAATCTTTAATTCAGGAGACAATAACTACAAAAAAGTTAAAACTAAAATGCAGAACGGGGCACTTATTTCTGATTTTGATATTGCAGTTGATGACAATAATATAAATCTATAAATATCATCGTACATGACAATAAACAGCTGCTGAAAAGCATATTTTATATTAAAGTATCCTGGCAAAACCCGTATGGCCTAGTATTGTGCTATACATTTGTTAAATTTATATACAATGTGTTAAGACTTTAGTGTGTTCATAATTAGTGTGTTCATTATTAGTTTGGGGTAAGTTACTTCAAAAAAGTAATTCATTAATAATTACATAATTCAAATTGTATTTGTTTAAGTGTTATTGCTAAGTGTTATTGAATTTGTCTCATAATAATAAAGTTTTCAGTGTATAAATATAAAAACATCGAGACATACAGTAATAGTGAAATGTAAAATTAAGAATATGAATTAGCATGAGCCAAATTATGTGTAAAACCACTTTCCATTTATTAGACATATTTTATTTTAGCTTTCATGCAACATCTAACAAGCTACTTTTGGTCATCGTCTGCAGAGGAAACTATTTTTCTCTGGTTAACCAGTTTAACCAAAATTAAAATCTGTTTGCAAGAGAAGCTTCTTCATACACTGTACAACTGATATTCTGTACATAATTAAACAAGTTTTGAGGCTCATCGGTGCATCTGGATCAAACTGTATTCTTGATCTCCAGTGCTGGACTGAACTGGTTAATCAGGGATGGTGCAGTACAGGTGGTAAACATCCTTAAGGAGAAAGAAATACAGAAAAGGCACAAGATAAGTGTGTTAGTTTTCTGTTAACGGTGGATGACTATTTAGTGTGTGACAGTGTTCATACCTCACTTTCCTTGGTATTTCCCTGTTGTTGTTTTTTATTGACTGTGGCATCTGAAATGCAATGCAGAATCATATTATCACTTTAAAGAACATGTTTCTCCCTTGATGAACAAGATTTTTTACATTAAAGGTGCAGTGTGTAAGTTTGACACCCAGTGGTTGAACTAGGAATTGCAGGTTGCCAGATTGACGACACCAACAGGAGCGAGCCTGACGATCAATCCTAAAGGCTGATTTAAGGCTGAATTAGAACCGTGTTCTAAATAAAAGCAACGACACGTGATAGAAGAAATATTCTCCATACTAAAAGGAGTTTTTGTTCTAACCAACACCTAAAATTTATATATTAGAATCGGCTTCTATTTCTTGCAGCTGAACAACAGAAAACTGACAATGATCACCTCAGGTACACATCATGTGCTTTATTCACTGTTAAACACTAATAATAACTGACTTAAGCATTGTTTTTCAGATAAACAAGAATGTTCACTTTTTTAAATATCTGCAAACATATTATGGTATTTTTATGCTTTAGAAGAGTCAGAAAACTTACATAAAAGCACCTTTAAGCTTTAATGTGTTTTAATATTTGACACTTTGCAAAGCAGAATCATCTCTTCTTAGTCAAATCTTTAACAATTATATATGTGTGTGTATAATACAATTTTGGATTATTGAGGAAGTTTTAAGTTGTGAAACCACAGTGTGTTTTCAAATGAATTACAATGTTTAAAGGGCACCTAGTTTACCCCTTTTTCCAGATTTAATATAAGTATTTTGTGTCTCCAGAATGTGTCTGTAAAGTTTCAGCTCAAAACACCCATTAGATTATTTATTATACCTTTCAGAAGTTTGTCATTTTTAGCTCTGACACACATTGTCGTTACAAAAGTTCACGCACGCACACACATACACACACACAGCGGACACACGCACAGACAGCGCGCACGTTTAGCTTTGCACAGTTTTTGCATGGCAAATGTGACAGGACACACCTGTCAATCAATTCGGTGGGCGGGGAAACCGCACTCCTACGTTAAGTTGCGGTCGGCCTCAAAATGGGAGGGATTTGGATCCTATTTTAACGTCAGGGAATTTAAAAAAAGAGACTTATTGTCTTTATATCACCCCAATATGACTGTGGACACACTATACCTACACACAGTTCTGTCCAAACAGCTTAAAATAGATGATTTTCATCATAGGTGCCCTTTAAAGTCAAAATTATTATTATTTGTTTTTCTTTTTTATATATATATATATTTCCCAAATGATGTTTAACAGAATTTTTCACAGTATTTTCTATAATATTTTTTCTTCTGGAGAAAGTCTTATTTGTTTTATTTCGGCTAGAATAAAATAAAAATTAAAAGTTTTAATAAAAAAAAAAAAACATTTTAAGGTCAAAATTATTAGCCCCCTTAAGCATTGTCTACAGAACAAACCATCATTATACAATGACTTGCCTATTTACCCTAACTTGCCTAGTTAACCTAAATAACCTAGTTGCCTTTAAATTGCACTTGTATTTGAATACTAGTGTCTTGAAAAATATCCAGTAAAATATTATGTACTGTCATCATGGCAAAGATAAAAAAAAAAAAAAAACAGTTATTAGAAATTAGTTATTAAAACTATTATGTTTAGAAATGTGTTTTCTGTTAAACAGAAATTGGGGGACAAATATACAGGGGGGCTAATAATTCAGGAAGGCTAATAATTCTGACTTTACTGTATACATACTAAATAAGATTTAAAGGTTTCATCACCTGAGGACTGGTACTTTGGGTTTACAGAAGTCATGAAAGCGTCTGTAGGGCCTGCTGTGTTGTGCTGATATGAATCTGTGTGCACAAGAGTTTTGATAAATAACAGCATGAGTTAAACAGTTAAACAATAGAAAAGCATCCAGAACGAGAGGACAAAACTGACATGTCTGCACTTAAAGCTTCATACAATAGTAGTTCTGATCTGCTGAAGACTTGAAAGGGGAAATGAGGGCTGTTTCTGAGAAGCTGGTGGCGGTGTTTTTAACTCTGACATCTCACATCTGTTACTGAGCATCAAATTATCTGTGATCATTTCCTGAGAATGATTTGTTCTTACCTTCCGATATAGGCTGAGATGTGGCCGGTGCAGAAGTGATCAGAGAATATAACTCTGGTGGTCCAGAACCACTCTAAATAAGTAAGAATATTTAAAAGTTATGTAACTTTTATTATGCATTATTATAATGTTTATTGTTTTATAAGATTGTAAATGCATGGACACTCACCATACCAATTCCTTTACCAGACACTTCTGTTTTCCTGGATTCCATGTTATTGCTATAGAATCAAATATTGATCTTTATCGATTTTTTTGTGGATGCATACTGTGTATCAAATAGGAAGCTAAGCATTTACACATGCTTTTTCACAGATAAATAAACAATAATTTCACAGACTACTGTATTGGATGCATGAAAAAAACCTTACCATTTTCTTCTTTTTCCTATAAAACAGTTCAGAGTTAATGCAGCTGTTTATTGATGCCAACTTTTTAGTTGAATTCACTTGAAAAATTGTAGGGATGCACAGATTTGGAAATTTTGCCTGACACTTATAATCGATAACTCTTTATACATCCTGATCAATATAAATCTTGATTAAAAAAGCTTGATTGTAGAAAAAAGTGGACTCATTTTATTTTGAAAGCTTATCTGCAGAAAACAAGGAAACTACAAGGAAGCATCTTCATCTTTCTTTTCACAAAATCATTTACAATTTGTCATTCTCTTGTCCTCTTTTTTGTCCACACTACAGTGCTGACATCTTTTCTTTCCTCTAGCAAAATACTTTATGCAGAAATCTGAACCCTCATGGCCAGCAAAATGCATGTGAAGGTAACCTTTCAGAAGAATAATACAGAATTTCCTTCTTTCTTTACTATATAAGGTTGATACTTATAGGGTTGATAACAACATTAAAAATAATAATTTAATGTCCATCATTAATTGTATAATCACTAATATGACAGCTCATATGTCATGCATCCCTAATAGATTTATGGAGTATACCATTGTAAACCTGACTTACTTGCAAACCAGCACATACAGATGATTCCCATGAATCCAGAAAAAATGACACCAACACCAGTACAAACCAGCACTGTAAGCCATATAACTGTAACGAAACAGGACCAACACTTTAATGCATGAATGTGTTTAATATTGGTGCTTTAGATACAACAGTCTACCTTGTAAAATGTATGTATATGATTTGTTAAGTTTGTTAAGTGAGAAAATAATTTCAAATAAAACCTTTATATCTGGATTTGGGTTGCTCTTTATGAGCTGTGAAAGTCTGAACACTAGAAACATCTGTAATGGAAATAAAACACACACTTGACTTCTGCATGATGGGAAAACACAACAGTGCTTTAGTATTTGATAAAGTAAAAAAAAAAAAATCTTTGTAAGACATTATACAATTATTATTTACCAGGTCTGAGGGTCGTTGGAATATGAGTAGTAGAAATGACAGCCGATGTTGCTGAAATGTAAATTGTGAAATGGGCTGTGTGTTACAGAATACACTTTCGAGGAAAACTTTTATTGTATTACGCTAAACTTTACTCACATGATTCTGTGTCTGTTTGTGAAGCTTTTGGAGTGGAATGTTCTGTTGAAACTGCAACAAGAACATCATATGTTTGAATTATAAAGGACATTAACCTTAAGAAAGACTTATATATCTTTGTTGTTCTGAAATAAACATTAAAAGGTAACTGGAGATAAAATTGGAGATAAAATATTGTATACTTTATCAAAAATACATTCACATATGACACTTCTGAAAGTCTGAACTTGTAAATTATAATTATGTCATTGAGGATTCAACCCACCCAAAAAAATGAGGGGAAAAAATGAAAAACGAACATATTAAGTGAAACAGTAACTATATAATATTGTATATGTGTAATATGTGTAATATAATATTTTGAGCAGACATCATTTTGACATTTGCCAAAAAAAAAATTGCTTTGTAACTTGCCACAAGTAAGTACCATACTTTGTCTTTTGTCTTTATTTTTAATTAATTTTTTTGCTAGCAGGTAGAATATAGAAACTGCAGAAAAACATACTGTAGTTCCACTAAAGCTTGTAATTATATCATTAAAATATAATATTTGAATAAGAAAATACATAATTCAAATACTCTCCACACTGACTTTTATCCAACCAAAGCTCATTGGAAATATGTGCCCAGAGCGAGATTTTGGAAGATTTCAGAGCGAGATTCTGAAAAAAATGTATCATGGACTGTGTGCTTGCAGTTTTTGTTTTCACAAACCAGTAGAGGCCGCTATGTACATTTCTGACCATCTCAACCTCCTTCTCGCACATGTCCATTAGAGAAGATTGTCAGCTTGATATCGACTGACCCACACACCCCTTTCTCTAAACCCAACCAATAGTGTTTTCAAAAGCAAACTAGAAGCGAAAAACCATCACGGCTGTGTACTATACCAATATCTCACACTGCTGTTTTGGTGTTTCGTATTAACTGGTTTCTGGAACTGTCTTTCGCCCGTTTCAAAAAATTCTGATGCCGTTCATGGTGAGATACCAAGCAAACCAGTCACACCGGAAAAGCTGTCCATACGGAGATAAGCAGTCAGCGGTACCACCCCATACCGTTTGTTTTACATACAAAATGCAGCCATTATGTAGCCGCAAACAGATATTTCTCGGTTCTGAAAAACGTAGCCTTGGGCATATTTTCCCAATGAACCTGTGTTGCTTTTACCATTGAACAAGAGTGATGAACTTACCCAGGGCTGTCTGTGATTGGAAGTCTAAATAAAAAAATGACAAATCACAACAAGAGGAATCACTTTAAGAAGGGAGTAATTTCTCAGATTGAATCAAGGATAACCAGAAAGCGTGTAATCAGTAACTTACCAGCTCCTGTGTTTGCCGTGTTTGCAGACGTCGACATTACAGTTAACGTTGCTGAAAGAAATAGTGAAATTTGCAGTGCATGTACAGTATACTAAATGTTTAACAAGTAATCCTGATCTTTATAGAGGGCATTTTTCGATTAAGTAAATGTCTCCTTCATTTACAAACTCAGGGGCTGCACAGTGGCGCAGTGGGTAGCACGTTCGCCTCACAGCAAGAAGGTCGCTGGTTCGAGCCTCGGCTGGGTCAGTTGGTGTTTCTGTGTGGAGTTTGCATGTTCTCCCCGTGTTCGCGTGGGTTTCCTCCGGGTGCTCCGGTTTCCCCCACAAGTCCAAAGACGTGGTATAGGTGAATTGGGTAAGCTAAATTGTCCTTAGTGTATGTGTGTGAATGAGTGTGTATAGATGTTTCCCAGTGATGGGTTGCAGCTGGAAGGGCATCCGCTGCGTAAAACATATTCTGGATAAGTTGGCGGATCATTCCGCTGTGCCGACCCCAGATTAATAAAGGGACTAAGCCGAAAAGAAAATGAATGAATGAATTTACAAACTCAGTTACTCACATGTTTTCATGTCTGTTGTAGTTGTATATGCTGTGGTGGTTGGTGTTGAAGCTGCAGAGACAATTATCAGTATTATAAGAAGTCATTTTACAAGTCAATTGTTTGCTTGTTGAAGGTACAAGCCCTTTTAACTTACTCTGGACTGTAACTGTCACTGGATCAGAATGAGGAGATGGTGTTTGATTTTGTCCGTTCTTCACAGTGTAGAAGCAGGTTATTCTCACTGATGAACTCTGAGCTCCAGACCAAACACTGATCTGAGATGCAGTAAGTGAGAGCCGACATGAAGAGCTTACTTTTGAGTTACTTTCTCCTCCACATTTGTTGAAGACACACATCTGCATCTTCAGCTCTTCAGTATTATTACAGTTCAGGTCAACTGTGTCTGTTTCCTGAAGAACTGAAGCAGATGCTGACAGTCTGGCCTGAGGAAGACCTGATGAAGGAAATATATAAAAAATAATAATATGTACGTAGAGTTTGTCGTTGCCAAACTAAATATTGTTCTACTCTCTAATGCTTGTTCTACTCTCTTAATACACCCTTAAATGCTGGATTTCAACCCAAGACTGTGTAAAATATGGAAAAAAACCCAGCACCTGAGTTAAAGCTGGGCTATAAATCTAATTTAAAAAATGTAACCCAGTGTTTGGTTTGTCCATATTTTTCCCAAATTTGGGTTGGAATAACCTTTTTATTTTTTGTGTATACTGTTTTTTTTATATTCTATCATTTTTATTGTTTAATAATGAGTCAATGAACATAAATTAGACAAATTACATTAAGTTGAAACATTATTAATTTGTTTAATAAGTTATGATTAACATAAAAGCGTGTTGTCATAACTTATTGATCATATATTGTTTTACAACATATCAACTTACAGTATGACATAAAATTCACTGTATTGACCTAATTAATCCTAAACCATACAATACATTCAGTATAGCTCTCGAGGATTCAGCACAGCAGCAGAAAAATGTGTTTGTACAGACTTGAGGACTCAATGTTGATATCTACTTCCATTTGTTGTTTACTTGACCATATAATCAGTCTAAAAACTCTGTTAATATAATCGATATTAATTAACTCTGTTAATATAATAATATATAAAATATAATATAATTTAGGCGACGCGGTGGCACAGTGGGTAGCACAATCGCCTCACAGCAAGAAGGTCGCTGGTTCGAGCCTCGGCTGGGTCAGTTGGCATTTCTGTGTGGAGTTTGCATGTTCTCCCGTGTTTGCGTGGGTTTCCTCCGGGTGCTCCGGTTTCCCCCACAAGTCCAAAGACATGCGGTACAGGTGAATTGGGTAGGCTAAATTGTCCGTAATGTATGTGTGTGAATGAGTGTGTATGAATGTTTCCCAGTGATGGGTTGCAGCTGGAAGGGCATCCGCTGCGTAAAACATATGCTGGATAAGTTGGCGGTTCATCCCGCTGTGGCGACCCCAGATTAATAAAGGGACTAAGCCGAAAAGAAAATGAATGAATATAATATAATTTAAACTTGACCATATAATCAGTCTAAAACACTTCTGTTTTGCTGTTCACGGTACTTGATGCAATTATAGCATACTAGCAGCCCACAGAAGCTGCCTGTACTCTCATGAGACAAACTAAAACAGAAACTGTTCATTCACTTGCTTTCTTGCACGCAAAGTCTGTCACTTTCAGTTTTACATGTTTAGATATACTGAGCGGCATTATGTGCATGCAGGACCGATGTAAAAAAATTTGCTATTTAAATACATTTGCACACATTAGCACATTGGCAGTTTTAGATCAAACTGAAACTGTGATCCTTCACACACTGAGAATCAAGCTTTAGTTTATTTACATTTGATTCTAAAAGCAGACAGCACATATTTATTTGGGTGTTGTGCCAATTTCTCAACAAAAAAAATGCATCCCTTCCAAACTGTTAGCATAAAATATTAGTATTGTATTTTTAATTCTATTAGTTCTATAAATAAGTGAGTGTTTAATACAACCCCAATTCAGAAAAGGTTAGGAGAGTATGGAAAATGCAAATAAAAACATAAAGTAGGGATTTCTAAATTTACTTTGACTTGTATTTCATTGCAGACAAAACAACAAACATTATTTAATGTGTTCCTTGTGATTTTTTTATTTTATTTTTTAAATAAACACGTATTTCAATTTTGGTTTTTACAACACATTTAAAAGTTGGAACAGAAGCAGTTTAGGGCTAGTCATCAAGTAAATTGGTTAAATGATGATGTGATTTGAAACAGGTGATGCAGACAGGTGATTGTAATTAGGATTTGGTACAAAAGCAGCATCCAATAAAGGTCTAGTCCTTTAGGAGCAAAGATGGGCAGAGGATCGCCAGTTTGCCAACAAATATGTGAGAAAGTTATTGAAATGTTTAAAAACAATGTTCCTTAAAGAAAGATAGAAAGACATCTGAATATTTCCCCTTCAATAGTGCATAACATCATTAAAAGATTCAAGGAATCTCGAGGAATTTCATTACATAAAGGACAAGAGCACAAGCCTAAGCTGAACAATCATGATCTCCTATCCCTCAGGTGGCACTGCATCAAGAATCCTCATTTTTCTATAAGCGATATAACTTTATGGTGATGGGCTCAGGACTACTTTGGCAAACCTTTGTCAAGTACCACAATACATAGTTACATCCATAAATGCCAGTGAAAACTATACTGTGCCAAAAGGAAGCCTTGTTTGAAGCCTTGTTTTTTTACTTGTTTTATTTCAAAATATAATTGTAATATTGTCCTTTATTATTTTATTACAAATAAATGAAATAACTGCAATAATACTGTTATTAATACATAATATATTACTGTTACTATGTGTTTGTTTGTTTGTTTATTTATTTACTTATTCATTTCTGATTTACAAGAAAACAAGGGTAGACAGTGAGATTAATTAGCAAGATAATTCTTTGACATAACACATTACATATGAAGAGCAAATATCTAGGAGCTCTCAGAGGAACCAGACTGAGAAACGCACATGCATCCCTGGTTATTGCATTGCTCAGAGACACTTCAAAACAAGTACATTTTTGGTGGACTTTTATAGATGTGTCAGACATGATCTGTTAGCTTTTTAACAACTTCTATCAGCTTCTGATCAGCTCAAGAGACTCTTCATTCCTGTCTAACAATATCAGATCACACTACGATTTGTCTAAAAAAGGTCTTACAAGTGATTCTAAGTAGACTTTACACATTAAAGTTACCATAAAATTTAAATTTGCTCTTCTTATATTTAAATTTATAGAGTATTGCTAAAAATGATGTATCTGCGTGCTTCATTCATTTGTAAAAATTCATTTTCCTTTATGAACTTTCAATCAATTACCATAACCTTTCCTTCCCCTCGAAACAACTTTTCTTAATTTCTGGACACATATAATGCCTTTAGGGTGGGGCTATTAGTGCGGGTCTCGTTTTTGCTCTGGCTTCATCCATTCATCAATCTTTCTTCATTTTATTAGCAATCTTCCAATGATCCATTCAGTTCCCAAAAGATGAAATTATGCACAACTCTATATATTTTTTTCTCATTTCATTACCATTTCAATTCTATATGTCATGAAAGCACAATCTTCTGCTTCATGGTGACAGATTTCCACAACTAGAATCAGCATCACTGTTATTTTTGACATCATATTACAATACTAACTCACGTTGAATCATCCTGAACGCGTTCTATAAATAATGACCAACTATTTTCAACTCTTTCTTGTGTTCAAGTTTGTCCTTTCAGTGTTGTATAAAGCCAACTGAAATGGTCTTTATAAACAGCAGGCATCAAGAATTGCAATGGATTCAATTAAAACAACTTTTCTCATTCATTTTCTTATTAGTTCAATGTAGTGACTTTTTCATTTACTAATTAGCCATTGTCTCTGTGTTTTTCTAAAACACTGGTTTACTGTAAGTCACACAGGCTACAGAATTATACAGGTGTCTCTAATCTTTAAAGGTGATCATAGAGTATGTTTAAACAAAACATTCTCACTTCTGATGGTGACTGTGTCGCTCCGTGGTGATGTGAAGTCAGTCTTGGTGGCTGTTGTATAATCACAGCTTATCTGTCTGCTGTTTACCGACTGTGTGAAGAGAGTACTATAGCTTTGATAAACTATACAAAAATTATTCTCTCCATTCTGACTCCTTTGAGAGTGACTTCTGAACAGTCGAGCACCATCTTCGGTGTAGAAACTACAGGTGAAATCAGCTCTGACTAATAGTGGTATTTCACATGATATTGTTGGGAGATAATCATCTTCACTAACACTGATGAAGGGTTTCTGAAGTGTGTCTGTTTAAAGTGAAATAAACAAGTTAATAAGAAACAAATAATAATCTCTCAAACACAACAACAGCAGTGAAATGTCTCACCTAGAACAGTCACTGTGGCAGCAGGAGAATGAGATGAAGGTTTATCAATCCCACTCTCATGTGTTGTGTAGTAACAGATAATGTCAAATGATTGAGGTGATTTTCCACCTGCCCATATGAGCAATCCAGCACCAGTGAACTCCTGCTCACATGATGGACTGACTTTTATACTCTTCTCATTTCTGATTAATCTGAAATAACACCGCTTCACTCTAACATCTGCTGGCGTCTTACAGCTGATCTTCACTGAGCTGATCTCACTAATGACATCTGGAGAAACATGAACAGTAGGAGCATCTGGAACAACACAAAACAGATCAATCGATCAATATGTCCTCACTGACTGACCACATTTACATCTTTCATTTTCAAACTACTGCTTGTGTTTTGGTTTAACATTTAAACTCTTATGTGATCCGTTTTCATGAGTAAACTTTTACAGTAGTGATCACACAGAATATTATAGACAATCAGAATTTCTTCACTACAAATGTAGACATACCATGTTGAATATTAAACATCATAGATCACTTACTGTAAGACTGAACCTCCATAAGGAGCATAAAAACGATGAAGACAAACATCTCCATTTCAGCGAGTGCGAAACAGACTTGAAACTCGGCTCATGGGTGAATTAGGAAGTAACACACCAGACCACAGGAAACCATTTAATGCTTTGTGCAGTCCGTCTATGATGATGAACATACATCACGAGGCCACATGCACAGCTTTATTTTAATGAAGGGAAGATCTAGCATCTGTAGGCAGTTTTGTAAACGTAACATAAAATATAAACATACAATGAGAAAGACTATGCAATAAGCATTAAAACAT
The DNA here is from genome assembly GCA_903798115.1 of Danio jaintianensis. Lineage (NCBI taxonomy): Eukaryota > Metazoa > Chordata > Actinopteri > Cypriniformes > Danionidae > Danio > Danio jaintianensis. The sequence goes on from CAIGQV010017532.1 coordinate 2,841,495, forward strand.
ACAGTCAAATAATAAAGGCGGACACAGTTGCTCAATAAATTGGCAAATATTTGACAGAGGAAATAATACAAATTAATAATACACCACTAAACAATTGGGCACTAATTTCTCTAATTAAACAAAAAGTTTATAAAAATGTTCTGCTAAATTGTATCTTTTTACATTTTGTGTAAAAACTAGAAATTATGAAGCTTAATTCAAATATTTATCAAGCGTCAGATGCACAGTATAGGATTTGCCACAAAAATAGTCTATTCAGGGTATCCGTGGGGGGCTTAAAAAGTCTTAAGATGTCTTAAATTTCAAAAACAGGGAAAAGGTCTCAAATCATTTTAAACAGGTCTTAATTTTCCTTTGTCGATGTGAAGCTACCCAATCGGGCTAACATCCATCCAATCAGTAACATTCCATCTCAATAAAAGTTTTAACAAAAGTTTATTAATTTTATTGATCACTATGGTTTAATTGTCTTCTTTACATTTACAATTGTTTTTAACGTTTTTTTTAATGTTTTAAATGGGCCATTCGAAAAAATCCTTAGCGTTTAGCCTTGTCTGAAATTTTATTCAAAATGGTCTTAAAAAGGTCTTAAAAGTCTTAAATTTAACTTGATGAAACCTGTAGAAACCCTGCTATTCCTGTGTTAAAGACTTTTCTGCACTGACTATGTGTGTCTGTGTGTTTCATTTTTATTTAAATGTCAGGAGTCGGGGGGCGTGGCCTCTCATAAAGTTGGACCCGCCCACAAAAGGGGCTACAATTGATTTCTGATTACAAACAGTAACTGAAAATCCTGGCTAGAGCAACTTTAACACATTTAACCAATATTACATACATTTTTACTCACAATATGAAAAAAACAGGACCTGTTGATCATAACATTTTAGTAGTTGTACCTTGTGTATAATGTGCATACTCTACCATTCTTTTTGGACATTTATTTATTAGATTTATTTTTAGACTTGGAAATGAAGCAGGTCATTGGTGTTTTGAGGAGTATGCAGAAGTTAAAAGCATTTTTTTTTTTCAGCTGGCAGGAGAATGTCATCATAAGAACATCATCAGAACCTTCAGAAATACAGACTTGGAGATCATTTATTTCTGTATCATGAAATTCAGTTTATCCAGTTTACTTACCAAGCAGATCAGTCAGAGTCCAGACAGAAATGAAGCAATGGGTCTGCAAAAAATGTTTAATAATAATGTTTATTAATCATTTCTGAAATATTGTGAGGCTTTGGTATCAAATACATTAAAACATTTCAAGGTTGTCTTTGTTTGCAAAATATTCTTGCTTTCATTGTTGTGTTTTGATTGAATGGACAACCTTCAGAGTGAATATAAAAAGCTGTCATAACTAATTTAAGACTCATTTTTAACACTAAATGGATTTAAAGTGAAATGAGGCACTTATGTTTTATATAAAGACAATTTTCACTTACAAGTATCTGTGGTTTCTCCAGTAGAGGTCGCTGATGAATCTTGAACAATAAATCAAGATAAAAGTCTTTATATTACAGCATAATAAAGAGTAATTTCTACTTCTACTATGAGAATCACTTAAAAATATTAAGATGTAAGGTTACTCACTTGATTTTGAGGAGGATGTCATCATTTCTCCAGTAGAAGCTAATGAAGCTGAACAAAGAATTCAAAATGAAACTTCTTAAATATACAGTTTATTACATGTCTCTCTGCAATACTTGACTCTGATTGGTCAGTCACGACATTCTAAGGTATGTTATATAAGGGGTAATGTACATCCAGTTGTTCAATGTACATTATCCTGCTTAAACATGGCTAAAGCTAAACATTTAGACACAAAACATTTATCTGAGGTATTTATAATTAATAGTCGCCTCAATGCAAGAAGGTTGCTGGTTCGAGTCCCAGCTAGGCCAGTTGGCATTTCTGTGTGGAGTTTGCATGTTCTCCCCGTGTTTGCATGGGTTTCCTCCGGGTGCTCCGGTTTCCCCCACAAGTCCAAAGACATGCGCTATAGGTGAATTGAATAAACTAAATTGGCAGTAGTGAGTGTGTGTGTGAATGTGAGAGTGTATGGGTGTTTCCCAGGAAGGGCATCCGCTGCGTAAAACCTATGCTGGAATACTTGTAAGTTCATTCCACTGTGGCAACTCCTGATAAATAAGGCACTAAGCCGAAGGAAAATGAATGAATGAACGATTCAATGAAAAGTTCACTGTGTGGAGATCTGATGTTAGGTTCAATTTGAGTGAATAATCACAGCTCAACCGTCTGCTGTTCACCGACTGTGTGAAGAGTTTACTGTAGCTGGAAAAAAACACACACAGGTTTTGCCCTCCGTTCTGACTCCTCTGAGAGTGATTTCTGTTCAGAAGAGCTCCATCTTCAGTGTAGAGACTACAGGTGAATTCAGCTCTGACTGAATGTGGTATTTCAGACGATGTGATGAACACATCACCATCTTCGCTTACAAATAAAGTGGGTTTCTGAAGTGCATCTGTTTGGAGTCAAAGAATCCATAGTTAATAAAAAAAGTTGCAATACATTTCCAACACAGATGAACAGCAGTGAAATATCTCACCTAGAACCGTCACTTTGACAGGAGAGCTATGAGTTGATACCAGACGTGAGTGGAATGATATGTAGTTACAGGTAATGTTGATTGAACCTTTTCACCTGCCCATCTGAACATTTCAGCACCCGTAAGCTTGAGCTCACACACATGATTTTTTTGTATATCTGTCTTTCCACTTTTTATGTGGAAATTACATGTTAACACTGTTACCCTTGCTGGCGTCTCACAGCTGACCTTCACTGCTTTAGATTTGCTTAAGACAACTGGAGATACATGAACAGTAGAATGTGGCAGATCTGCAGAAAGACCCCTGTTAATTAGATTCGTATTGTAATAGTCTATTGTAAAATGAATTTCTGGTAGAGCGTAGTTTATATTTAAACTTTACACACACTGATCAGACATGCAGAAATACAATACACAAACAATAACTCCAGTTCACAGCACACTGAAAAAATGATTCATTGGATTTACTAAAAAAATTTTAAGGTAAGTGGTTGCAAACAATTTATATGGGCTGAATTTAAACAAATCAATTAAGTTGAACGTTACTAAATTCAATTTTTTTGTTTAAATTCAGCCCATGTAAATGGTTTGCAACCACTTACCTTAAAAACATGTAGCAAATCCAATGAATCTTTTTTTTTTTCAGTGCAGAGATCACCTACCGAAAGACTGAACCTCCATCAGGAGCTGAAAAACAGTGAAGACGAGCAACTCCATTACAGCCAGTGTGAAAGAGAGAGCGAATGAGACTCACACCTTGAGTATATTAGGAAGCATGGCATCAGACAGGAAACCACTTCATGATGCAAGCAGTTATCAGCATGTGGATGAAAGTTAGATAAGACCACACTTACTGACACATTCAGTCAATGCTATGTGTATAAAGTGTGCATAATCGTTTCTGATATCATAGTATTTTTATTGTCTAGTCTAATCTATTGACAAATGTACTATTATAGAGTCGTGTTCATTTTATTCATTTTCTTTCTTAGGGCTCATCCACACAGAACGAGTCTTTGCTTCTAAAAACGTGGAACTCGGCGCTCAGGAATGGGTTTAAAAATGCAAAGCGTGAGGTCCAAGTCATGCAATATTATGGACGTGATGTAATAATGACAATAACGGACCGATTAGAAATAGGTAAACAATATGTTATGATAAGTACCTGAAAAAACATGATTTATAACTCAGGATATCTGGACAAAGACACAATGAGCACCTCTTCTCTTTTAAAACTGTAATAAAACTGAAATTCTTCTTGTTGGCATCAAATCTACTCTCTCTAAATCTGACACCATCTCCCTTACTATAGATGGCACTTCAGTCTCCCCCTCTCCTCAGTTTAAGAGTTTGGGTGTCATCCTCGACAGCTCACTCTCTTTCCAGTCTCATATTAATAATATAACCAAGTCTGCATCTCAGTAACGTAAAACATCTCCGCTCCTCTCTCACCACTCACTCCACCTCTATCCTCGTACATAGCCTCGTCACCTCACGCATTGATTATTGCAATTCTCACCTTTATGGTCTTCCACAGAAATTCCTCCATAAGCTTCAACTGGTCCAGAACTCAGCTGCCCGCATCATCACCAAAACTCCTTCTTTTCACCATATCTCCCCCCTTGTGCAGATTTTACAAGATCTTCACTGGCTTCCAATTAAACCGAGAGTCGAATATAAAATCCTCCTGCATACATTCAAGGTCATCCATAACCTTGCACCACCTTATTTGTCTGATCTCCTCCATATCACCACTCATTCCCGCTCCCTTAAATCCTCCTCCTCCATTCACCTCTCTGTTCCCTCTGCCCATCTCACCACAATGGGGAGCAGAGCTTTCAGTCGCTCTGCTCCCAAACTCTTCCTCCTGACATCCGCAACATTGACTCTCTCCCTCTGTTCAAATCCAGACTTAAAACTCATCTGTTCAAAATAACTTACTCTTTATAACTGCACTACTACATTTTGTATTTTGTCTTTGTAATTTATTATCTTAATCTTTATCATTTTAAATTAGTTAATTGTGTATATGTTGTAAAATTTTTAATTATTGAATTGTGTATACATATGCTGTACAGTGACCTTGGGTTAAATGAAATGTCTTATTATTATTATTATTATTATGATATAATGGTAATGATGGTTGTCATTAGTGGTGTGCGGATTGATACTGAAATATTGACACCAGATGCTCTAAGATCGATTCTCAAACATAAACATCGATACTTTTGATACTGCAGTAAAAAACTAAATATCAAAATAAATTCAGTAATTTGAGGTCATTAATATTATTAACTGGAACACAGAGGAAAATAACTAAACTACTGAGATTTAAATGGTTGAACTACCATTCACAGTGCAGCTTGTCAGTCTCTCCCTCTCACACACACACACACACATACACATACACACACACAGTCAATCAGTCAGTCCAGTCACAGCAATGGCAGAGCGAGAGCATAAATGAAGTCACCATTTCAGCTTCACAAACAGCCAAGATGCGGTTTTAAATGTTTTGGCATTTCATGATTTGTTTACTGTTTTTACACTTATATATATATATTTTTTGATCGAAACGTTCGTTTTTTTATATGATTGTATCCTATTTTGTTTTTTCTGTTGTTTTCTTAATTCGGCTGTATTGTAAATGAGGCTGCTACCTCAATATTCTTCCAAGTTTAAAATAAAAAATACTCTGTTTTGAAGCTATGATTTGAAATACACTACTTTTTTACATTTATTAGGCACATAGGTGTATTTGCACAAAGTATCGGTATCGTATCAGTATCGCTGATACCAGCCTGAATTTTAAAACTCTGTATCGAACCTCAACTTTCGGTACTGACCTGTTTATGTGCTTAATTTATAAAATGAATGCACATCATATACTGAGTGTTGAACAATATGAGGGTTATAATGTGGATTATTTTTATTTTTTAATCAATTTTGTACTGTTATATATCTTTATTCTTTTCTATTTGTACTGTCATTTTCTCTTTTACTTTTGTTTGTTAACTGTCACAAAAATCTGATAAATCTTATGAAAATTAATTTTAAAACTCAGTATCGGATCGGAAAGGAAATCATTTGGAAATTGTAAAACCCTAAAGGCACAGTATGTAATTCTCACCACTAGATGGCGCATATTCACAACAAACAAAGGCTTATTTTGATGAAGCTGTGACTGAGCGTGGTATCATGGGAGTTGTGGTCTTCATTACATACTATGGGACGTTCATGGATGAGGTAACGTCTTCAAGACTTATCATTGTATGAAGCAGAGTAAGGCTGAATGCTGGAGATGTGAATCAAGAGCGCAAAAAAGCACAAAAGCAGTGGAGATTTTATATGGCATTTAAGTAAATATATAACAACACAGATCACTTAACCATAGTTACCCTTTATAAGGAACAGAAAAACAGTGACATTCATCACAGCATGTGTGAGAAAAGAGACAGAAGAGACAGGCATTGAGTTCACAGGAAATGATTTAATAGATTGTGCAATCTGTTTTATTTTAATTGTGAGACAAGTCCACACTTACACATCTTGGCCTGTAAACATCTTCTGTACATCACAGAGTCTGCATGAAATTGTCTGATAAAGTTGTACGTTTTTTTCATCAGTTAACAACCACATTAGCACAATTACTAGCATGCAACATATGTTATGTATTTGATGCTATAGTCGTGGGCTTTTGCTGTAGTTGTATTTTCCTAATAATGACCCCGTACCAACTGCAAAGTTTCAGGTATGATGACACATTTAAATACAGAAGTGAATCTTCTAAATTATCATTCTCTGCATGTATAAAAAATAACTCACTTCAGAATTTATGATCAAAGATGTATAGGAACATCGGTAACACTTTACAATAACAGTACATGAATAATGATGTATTATTATGTAAACTAAACATTACTTTATTATGAATTAAGGTGCGCGCTAATCATGAACTAACTTTAACTTCAACATGAGTCACAAGAGTACTTGTGTGAACAACAGCTACCAGAATTACTTGTTAGTACATGTTGTTAATTAATGTATGAATTAACATTTAAGTTTAAGCTAAATGTAACCAACATGAACTCATGATCTGTTAGTGTATAATTATGTCATGACTTTACTTGAAGGGGCACATCACCATTAACTCATCCTTAACTACTCATGAACCCCTGGGTTTAAACTGTTCATGTTGATGTTGACAGAACACTTTTCTATTGTTATTCAGCATAAACGCATTAGACAGATGTGCATAAGGAGTTCATAAGTAGTTTAGAATGGGTTAATGATCAAGTAAAGTCACGATATAATTATACATTAACATATCATGAGTTCACGATGGTTAAATTAAGCATAAACTAATGTGGTAATTAATACATTAATTAACAAACAATCATGTACTAACAAGTAATTAAGGATGCTGTTATTCGCACATAAACTCATGTGATTCATGTTGTAGTTAAAGTTAGTTCATAATTAACACATGCATTAACTCATCATTAGTTCATAATAAAGTAATGTTTAGTTTACATATTAACACATCATTATTCATGTACTGTTATTGTAAAGTGTTACCGGAACATCTCTTAATTTATGTTTAGGAGGCTACATCCAATTTGCTTTGTTCTCTAATTATAAGCGATGTGTGTTATGTGCTTTTGGGATTAAGCTATCCGGGTTCTTGTTGTTGTTATTAAAAAAGCATGCAGCTACAGGTTGCAATCATTTAGTATTTGGCCTGTGTATTCAACAAGAAGAGGCAATACAATTGTAATTCGCTTTGGACAAAAGCGTCTGCTAAATGACTAAATGTACATGTATTCCTGAGATAGTTATAATAATTTTATGGGCTGTGTTAGTAACGATATTGAGTCAATACGCTATAAAGAAATGTCTGTGATTTCAACAGTATTAAAAAAACTGTAAAAATGCTACAGTAATCTGTAACCTGGTTAACAGTAAGTTTGCTTAATGTATATACAGTAAATAACCGTAAAATTTTCTCAGAATTCCATGCATGAGACTTCACTTTTTATGCTTTTTTTGTTGACATTGCTTCTTTTTAGTGTTTGTTTTCCCTTGAGTTATACACATTAGAGTTTTATGTTACATCTAATGTTAATAAATAATGTTTATTGCATTACTTTCATTGTATGTGTGTTACCATGATGGTGCTTATTAGTGTGGTTGGTATGGTGCTTATGGTTGTGTTTATGTCTGTTTTACAAAGTTATGTTGTATAGATGTTAGTACTTCAAAACATTGGTCTGACAAAAAAATGAAATCCTGTAATTTATCGTAAAATGTCGAAATTTATTTTACATTCATACACAGTAAAAATACTGGTTGCCTTAAAATTTTAAGCTGAATCAAATTAACCTTATAAGTCATTTGAACTTCAGTTATATTAAACTGACTTAAAACAGCTTGAATAACTCATAAAATTAAGATGGAGCATAATTAACTTAGTTTAATAAGTTACAATGAATTAAAATCATGTGTTTATTAACGGTTAAATTCTGGCAACCACAGCTGCTGCTTTTTTATTGTGTACATACCTTCTTACACCACTCAGATACACATTTTAATACACCATTAACAACTACTTTACTTCAATATGCTATTATTTTGGGGTTATTATTATTTGTATTTTCAGGAGTTAATTTGATTGTTGGATGCAGTTGTTGTTGCTGTAATTGGCAGAACTAAAAGCTTATGCACTAAAAGGTGAACTGACGACCAAGCCATGTGTGTGTGCGTGCATGCATGCGTGTATGGCTGTCTTTTGGCTTTGACAACAGGTAACAATGCACAAATATCAGGGTCTGTTGAAGGAAACCATGAGGTTCAAAATGTACTTTAATATACACCGATCTGAGGAACAAGGAAAAGCCCAAGAGAGAAGTGAGAAGCATGAATGTATACAGTATGAGCCCCAAACCGCTCAACATGTGACACTTTTAATGTACTATTATGATGATTAGCAGCAGAAGATAAGGTAAAACATTCATGCTTCTAATTAATTAAATCTTTTTTTAATTCAGCACCATTTTGGATGAAATATAGACAATTTTTTTTTTCTTTATTGCATTCCTAACCCAACGGTTGGGTTTGTTTGTATTTTACCATAATTTGGGTTAAAACAAACCAGAATTTTAGAGTGTTTATAAGTTTGGTTGGAAGTGAAACTCAATCTCTTTATATGAAAATAAGTTTATTTAAAATGATATTATGTATACATTAAAAAGTCAGAGGTTGATTTGGCATCTGTGCCAGACTGTATAATCATCAGTGTCTGCCGAGACTTCAGGAATGGTGCAGTAAAAATGATACGGATTGTCCTAAAAAACAAAATTGATTATAAATATACAATATTTAATGACATTATAGAGCAGGGGTTTGCAAACTCAGTCCTGGAGGTCCGGTGTCCTGCAGATTTTAGCTCCAGCTTGCCCTTAACACACCTGCAAGGATGTTTCTAGAAAGCCTAGGAAGAGCTTGATTAGCTAGCCCAGGTGTGTCTGATTCAACATTATGAAGCTGGAGGCCCGGAGACCCAACTGCACGCTCAGACCAGCACTTCCAGACCTATTGTTTGGGTTAACGTTAGGATTAGGGTCACGTGTCCGATGTTGCTACTTGCTAGAAAGTGCTGGTCTGAACGTGCAGTTGCAAGATGTCCTCGCTGCAGTCTGTAACCACGATGACGTACTGGACCAAGTCCACTACGTAGTGGACATTGTACCGCCCACTAAGGTAATGCCCATACTACTGTGACGGTTGGGTTTAGGGTAGGGGGAGGTGTAAGCATTCGTCCATTACATAGTGAACCTGGTCCAATACGTCATCAAGCTGCGGGCTGCAGTGAAGACTGTCTCTGCAGTTGGGTCTCCAGACCTGCCGCTTCACCCGACCAAACAGCAGGTGGCACTGTCTGAGAAAACGATAGGTCTGAAAGTGCTGGTGTGAGCGTGCAGGTCTGAGCGTGCAGTTGGGTCTCCAGGCCTGCAGCTTCACCCTACTCGTCTGATTGGGGTTGGAGCTAAAATCTGCAGGACACCGGACCTCCAGGACAGAGATTGAGAACCCCTGTTATAGAGAAATAATAAGTAACTGAATACTAGCTGAAAACAGGTCACCTCATTTTCTTCAGAACGTTCCTTGTTGTCATCATGATCATCTGGCACTGAAAACATTATTATAATAATATTAATTCCTCTCATGTTAAGCATGTAACCAGCTCATTATATTCTGCATTAATTAGTGTATCAGATGATGACTTACCTGATTTCTGCGCTGCTATTGAAGGTTTCATACTAAACATAATAAAAGTACAGCTTTTTTGTGTGTTCTAAGTTCTTTAAGCACCTACAGTATATTATGAAGTACACTAGAAAAGTCTTACCTAATCTTCCTTGGTTTCTGTCCTGGTAAAATAGATCATACCAGTATGTTAATGTGTTGCAACTTTAATATTAAAGGCCAGATTTCCTAAACTGCAGTTTGGCACCACAATCCCATATTATAATTTAGAGCTATATTTGATTTTTGACAGAAATTAAGATTTAGACAGTGAAGAACAGAAGTAAAGCATGTTTGATAGATTAAATACGGTGGCTGTGAGAGCTCGAACACACTGAGATTAAGAAAGAAAAAAAAACATGCAAATGAAAAACACTAACAACTGGAAACATCTTCACAGCCCACACACGTAAATTCTGAGAACAAATGCAAATAGAGAAGCGTGCTGCAAATAGCACAGACCACAACGGAAATGTTCACCTTTATTGTATAGGATTGTAAAACTGAGACTGAGTTTATGAAGTTAATATAGGCATGTGCAGGTCCAATATTTGGGTTGTTCTGCACTGTAAATAATTTGTTTCTTCCTTCAATTATTTAGTTGAATCAAAATAACAACATCAATTGAACTTGATACATAAGGTGAAAATTTGTATGACTTAAAAAAAGCTTAAACATGATTAACTTAATGAAGTAAGTTTAAGTAACATAAAAACAAACGCTATCTCATGCCAATTCGAAACTTTTGGATTCCTCTCATTCTCTCAGTCAGATTGACGTTGTACCCCAATGTCGGGGGACGTTGCATTTTGGGTGGAAATGAAAATCGGTTGATGTCAGAACCCAACATCGGACCAATGTCAGTGTCCAATGTCAGACAGACGTTGGATTTTGGTCACTTTCCAACGCAACCTAAAAACAACCAAATATCAACGTCTAATGATGTTACAGCTTGACGTTGTGTGGACGTTACCACTATGACATTTATCAGACATTGGATTTTGGTTGCCGTACCCGACGAATAAATATCAGTATTTGATGTCAATATGACGTTGGTTTAAAATGTTGGCTCGATGTTGGATTTTGGTTACTTTCCAACACAACCTAAATCATCAAAATAATGTTGTCCTTAGATGCTGGCTACACATTGAATTTTGGTCACCGGACATCACGACCTAAATCTAACCTAATATTAACGTCTTATGGTGTTGTGTGCCTGCTGGAACATAAAAACAAACGCTATCTCACGCCAGTTTGTAACTTTTGAATTTCTCTTATTTATACAATTTAGTACAATTTGATCATCCCCCAATGACGCATTGCATTGGTTATTGAAATATATATTAATTCATATGATAATTAAATAATTTATCTGTGTTTTTCTTTGCAATCTGCAAGTTGTCTTATTTTATCCTTCATATGAAACACTTCTCATTAAACATTAATGAATTCATTTTGCTGGCTTAATGTGAGTAATAGCTCAAATACGTGTGGCCACATGCGGTTCTGGATGGGGAAAAACTTGAGCCATCTTAAATAAACCTCTGAAAACAGACAATAAAATGTCTTGAAAGATCGGAGGTTAATGTAATGTATGTACAAACACTTCTGTTATTAGCCTATTATTCACTTTACTACCCCTTCAATTGGCAGTATAACAGGTGTCATGCCTACTTTTAAAAATCATACATTTTTGTATGACTGAACTATGAATTAACCACTAAACTGACAAAACATAAAATAGTTACATTTTCTCATGAGATGGGGCTGTAAATACATATATTGTCATGATTATATAATTTTATTTACCATGTGCTGACTAAATAATTGTTTTTAAGATGTTTCTGAAGATTTTTGACTTAATAATTGACTTAATAAGAATAATACATGCTTTTCTGAGCATTAAATAATGGCACAGATTTTTGTAACTAATCCCCATAAATTGTGCATCTTAAAAGAAAACTTACTTTTGCAGAAGAGACAGATTCCCAACAATCCGGTCAGCAAAAATCCTCCGCTGGTGGCTGTCAGTATCATGAGTATCCATGTTTCTTTGAGGCAAATCAGATTGATACGATCATTTTATGCAAAGTTTTCAGTTCAGTTACTGATTGATTGTTAATAATTACTTGTTGCGTGTGTTCTGTGGGCATCGGTTTCACCAGGAGATGAAGCTTTAACAACTAAAAGGTGCAAAAGAAACAGAAATTTGATTTTCAATTTCACAATGTCAATATTTGACAATGATATTTATTAAAAATAGCTTCTAATCTTTACAGTATCTCATAACTCACCCACTGTCGTGTTCATTGTGACATTGAGAGGTTGTGAAAAAATTGTAGTTTCTAAAATACAATAACAATTTAGTCAATTCAATCATTATTAAATTAAAAAAAATGTTTTTCCACTTTTTTTCCCTCATGTACAGTTCAGAAAGATAAAACATGCATAGTTTCAACTTCAAACCTTTCAGACAATCAAATAGTTATTAAATGCAACCGTTTCTTACTTCCAAAACTATTTTGTTATACATAGTTCAAATACAATGTGTTTTAGCTTGCATATTTTAGAATTAAACATCTTCAAGTATACTTATAATGTTGACAAATATATTTCTTGCTAGCTTGCATATTATAATTTTACCAAACTACAGTTATCTATAAATTTACCAAATCTATAAATTTCCTAATCTATAAATTTACCAAAAAATGATCTCCTGAATTTGTTCATGAGTAAGTGTTTTATTTTATCAGGTCTTTGGTTGAATCTACACATTGTGCCTCATTTTGTGAGGTCAAATAATGAGACTCAAAGTTTCAGATCCTCATAATCACAGGAGTGCTGCAGGAACAAATACTCTCAGTGATTAGAGTTTTAAAAAGTACTCACCAGATGTAGAGTTTATTGTGCTGCCATACCATGTGCTGGATTTTGTAGCTGTAATATTCTGAGTTGTTGAAATGTTTATGAATGTAGTATTGGTAAAGACGGAATCATCTAGTTTTGTTGTGTTATGTTTAGTAGTCTCCTCGCTCACTGATGTTGAATCTGTACAGGATTTTGCCAGGTTATTAAACAATCAGCACAAAAAATAATAGATTTTAGGTAAACTTACATAATGTTGACCCTTTTGTTGTACTTGGTACCTGAACATGCACAGGTAGAAAAGCTATAGAGAGAAAAATACATTATGTACATTAATATGTACATAAATATATACATAAAAGTATTTGCCCTCCTGTGATTTTTTTTTTCCCCAATATTTCCCAAATTATGTTTAACAAAGCAAGGAATTTTTCACAGTATTTCCTATATATTTTTTCTTCTAGAGAAAGTCTTATTAGTTTTATTTCGGCCAGATTAAAAGCATTTTTAAATTTTATAAAAAACGTTTTAAGGTTAATATTATTAGCCCCCTTTTTTCGATTTGTCTACAGAACAAACCACTGTTATACAATGACTTGCCTATTTACCCTTACTTCTGTAATTAACCTACTTAATCCTTAAAATTGCACTTTAAGCTGAATACTAATATCTCCTAAAACAATATCTGGTCAAATATTATGTACTGTCATCATGGCAAAGATAAAATAAATCAATCAGTTAAATTAGTTATTAAAACTATTATGTTTAGAAATATGTTGAAAAAAATCTTCTTTCCGTTAAACAGAAATATACAAGGGGCTAATAATTCTAACTGTATATACATATATGAATTATTTAGCATTTGCTGACAATATTCCTGATTGCATACCTGTTAGATTGTATTTGTCACTGTGTGGTGAACGTTCAGATGATGCTGAAGTGCCAGGAGAATAATTGCAGCTCATCACTTTACTCTTAACTGACTTAAGAATATTAAACAAATAATTTTCAGTAACTGTAAAACTACACTGTGTTCTTCCAGATGGTTTATAAGTCTTTAGATTTTGTTTATTTTCATCTCCAATTAAGAGAAAACAAGTATAACCAGCATTATCTGATCCTGGTATTTCACAGTAAACTCTAAATTCAAATGAGAGTCATGATTTACTGTAATCTCCGGCTTCTCATCTGCAAAACAGCACAAATGCAAACACATTAGTGTATAACAACCAAACTATTATGACAATGATCATGATGAAAGAGAAACACAGTTCAAGAAAGATGCTAAACAGTGAAATCTACCCAAAGGAAACCTCTTTTTTGCATCTGTGATATAGTGAGGTTGGACAGATGATGTGTCTTGTGCTTCATATCTAATATTTGAGTTATTCTGCACTGTTGATGGAGATGTCGTCAACCAAAACTGCTTGAACAATGCTGTAGGAGAAATACAGTAGTATACAATAATTCACATTAAAAATAGATGCTTAATTGGTATTGATAGTTCAATGAATATGCTTAGAAACATCGATAGAAGTATAGGTTATATAGAGTGGAGTTCCTGTACAATATTAAAATACTTGTCTATTCATTTTAATTCATTCATTTTCTTCCGCTTATTCTGTAAAACTTATGAAATCAAGCAGCACTCTCATGAATACAGCAAAAATATATATACAGTCTTACACTCTCAGAAATAAAGGTATGCGAAATAAAGGTAATTTGTACCTAAAAGGTCCATATTAATACCTCAAGGGTACATACTAGTACCTAAAAAGTACAAAAGTGTTCCTCTTAAAAAAAAAATGGTACTAATATATACTTTTGAGGTACCAATATGGACCCTTTAAGTACAAATGTGTACCTTTTGAAAATGTACCACCCCAGTGACAGCTCGCGTACCTTTATTTCTGAGAGTGTAGTCTCTAATACTGGGTTTTGCTTTTGCTGCGGTGCAAAAATCTCATATGTCATATATGAGAACAAATTGAGGCAGAAGTTCAGAGCAAACCCAGAAATACCCCAGTAGTGTATATCAGACCACATGCATGAGCAGGAAACTATAACAGGAAACTAAATTCTATAACAGAGAAGGCCTATATTTCAATTTGATGATGATGATAATAGCTATACTTTTATATTTAGTTTGGTCCTTTTTTGCTTTTGCTCGCAACCTAGACACAAAACAAATAACTAAAACAAATGCACACAACACATTACAGATACTACAGTTATCATAACATTACAGATACCATTGTATTTTACATTAATAAATTCAATTCAGTTTCTTTTTTATATATTTTATATTGTTTAAGTGTTGGTTATAGTAGTAGTTTTAGTTATTGTGTTACACTACACAAAAATGAACAAATGTGACCTTGGAATTATCTGAAAAAAGCTGTAAAACATTTTATTTTGCTTCCATGTTTATTTCAAGTAACAAAGATAACTAGTAATTCATTTCACACATATGTCAGTCGAACATTATTTATTCTTATACTAAAACGCACACTGCGCATTTGTAATCGCACAAACAATTAGTTTACTTTACTTAAAAAATGAGTAAACCTGTTGCCTTAAAATGAAAGAAAATGAACTATGTACATAAGTATAAAAAAAATTTTGTTAACTTAAAAGATACAAGTTACAACGAGTTTACTCACTTTTTTAAAGTCAGCTTGATTATTTTATGGAAACAGGTTTACTCATCTTTTTAAGTAAAGTATAACTAATCACTTTTTTACAGTGCATGTATATTCAATTTACAATAGTTTACTGTAAATTATATAAAAAGCTGAATTTTTTTTATTCCATCAAGTGGCTTTTTTTCACAAATTTCTTGATAGGGCAAATATAGCTCCAATTATTTTGTCTGTAATTTTGTACTATTTTATGGATATTGCTAGCACCTGAAACCAGTTCTGAAAATATTACAAAAATATGCATATGCTATACTAAAGAAGATGAAAACAGACACGTGTTATTAGACCAAATTTAATTTATAAAACTTAAATGCACTTACTTTGAGGCTGAACCTCAAGAAACAGCGTGGAGAGGAGGAGGACGTGCAGCATCATGACAGAAATGAAAAAATGAAAGAGAAATGAACTGATGTACAGACATGCACATCAAAACCTATGAGGAAGTAGGAAGCAATGAAAGGAAAGCCACCCTATATAAACCAAATGACACAATATGTCAGTATAACATTAAACACATTATCAGCATCTTTAAATATTAAGTGTTGGAATCTTCTGATGTAGAATATTAATCTTAAATTCTCATTTTCATTTGTTACAGTAGTTTGTGTATTTTAAAGCATTGAGGTTTATAAAGCAATTCAAGACAAAACTGGGGTTACAAAGTGAAAGTGATGAGGGCTGAGCGAAAGATGGAGCTGCAAAGACATGATATCTGCTTAGCTATTAAAACAACTCCAAATACTCCATTGAGTGATACTCCAAGGGCCATTCAATGATACTCCATTGATTCAATAAGTTAAATTATTCTCTGATATCTACATAATAGGTATGTGGCTTAGGTAAGATCAAAAACTCCAGAAACTGTTTTATATGCTCATGTATTTCCCATAAAATATCCCTAGAATCAGAAGGTCCTTATTGACCATATTTGGAACGGTCGTGAACATTAATAAGCTGTGCTCTGACTTGCAGCCTGCTCTCTCTCTCTCTCTCCCTCTCTCTCTCTCTCTCTCTCACACACACACACAATAGTTGTGTTGAGGATACAAATAAGGCTAAATGATACATTATCAAGCTATAATGTCAAAGAAACACAGTCAGGAATTAATATCACCCTCTGCATCAACAGTGTATTGCACAAAAGTGTATTGCAGTTCTTTCACTTCAAATAAATTATACAGTAAGAGCAATCTACATGTGTGTTTTACAATAAACATGATAAATTAAGAAAAGATGCAATTAAATGTACCTTCTGCCTCTTTAGTGAGGAGCTGAATAAATGTATAATCTGTATATCCCGTATTTTGCGTTCTGACGAGCATCTGAACTGATGGCTCATGGAGTTGGTTCATAGTAACATATAGAAAACAATCTGCATAGTCCCACATACATAGTAAGTTTAATGTAAACTTGGATAACCTTAAAAATAACTAAGGAAAAGATGATTTTTGTCTGGCTAGGAAACATTGTGGCTTATTAAACGCACCCTGAGGCGTACATATTAACAGGCACGTGCAGAGGGGGGGCTTTGTGCATATTAAAAAGGCACCTGCCCTTTTTTGCCCCTCTAAATGATAAAAACCCCACCCCTGCTCCTCACTTCGCGATCTCCCCCACACCCCGTTCCTCACTTCACGATCAACCCCCGCGAAGGGTCTCTGCACGGCCCTGTATATTAATGATCTCAGAGCAACATATGAGTCTGTGTTTTGATTGCTGATCTGCTGATGATGTAGTTGCTCGTCAGGTCCAGATGAGTAGAATGTGACCTAAAGTAGATGCAAATTTTGAGGGCGTGTCCTGTGAGCCACACAACAGTCTGTTTTTTGTTCTGATAGGCCTATTTTTTTTACCAGGGTTTTACACAGAACGAGGAAACACTGATCTCTTATTATTCGACTATGCCCAGGTATACCCAGATTTTCTTTATAGGGCACCTTTAATGCTTGTGATTCAAATTTGAAAGAACCATGATAATAAATGCATCAAAAACCACAGCCTACTACAACCTAACCTAATGGGTTATATATAATTGAATATACCTCAATGCATGAATAAATGTCACATACACCTCTGTAAATTCCTGGGTCACACAGCAGAGGGCGCTCTCATCAAGATAGATGCTTTATTCGTATTGATAATTCAATGAATATGCTTAGAAACGTGTCACGGTTTATGGGTCTGTGAGCTCTTTCTGTGTGTGTTGTGTGCGTGTGTGTCTCTCTGCATTGTCCTCTCTGAGTCTGCACTTATGCACTATGTACTTATGCACTTACACACTCAACAGCATAGTATATGTATGTAGTGTCGTCCCAAATGGAACACTAACGTTTTTACTAAGCGGAAATTCAAACTGTTTTTCTAATGACGTTTGACGGTTGCTAATTAGCGAAATAAATGACCAAAGTACCAAATAATACCTGCCATGAGTATAACCGCATTCACCATCGAGAGGCGCTATAATCACTCTTGTAGGAGAATTTTGCTTTTACAATCCAAAATAAATAATGTAATTCAACATTGCATTTATGTACATTCATGTAATTCAATGTGCGCCCGATAGCTCCGCCCCTTCCACTATGTGAGCAAAGCTGTGGCCGTTGAGTGCGTGAAGTGTCCATCATTCCACACTTCATTTTAATGGTTGAATAAGTTCAGCATCCGGGTAATTAAAGTGCACTTATTCTTATTAGAGTTTTCAGTTCACTACTTACACTATTTATACTACAAAATGGCGTAGAATAGTGCATAAGTATGCGATTTGGGACGCACCTTGTGTTTATATCACGTGCCTTTGTTGTGATACTCTGTGGTGCTCTCCGTTGCCTGGCACCGTTTAGCTGATCTAATTAGTGTGCTCCAGCTGTTATGCATTATAACGTTTATATGCATAACATTATATATGCATTATAAGCTGATTATCCTATGCCTCATTGTCAGTTCATTGTTTCTGGGAGCTGTAAACGTACAACAAAATGTATCCTAAGTATCATTTTTCAGAATGGCAAAAAATGTAGACAGCACCCTCTAGTGGATTTGTCATCTGAAATGTGCCACAAAACATACCCAGAAAAACATATTTTACATTTTGTAAAAAATGCACTCATTTCCAAATCATTTGTAACATTATGTCTTCTGATCAATTTAAAGTATCCTCACTGCATGTAAAAAAAAATCTATATGCCCCTTTGTGTTTTCATAAATGCATTCAAACTGTTTATTTAGACATTTCAGTATAACCAATGATGCACACTAAGAAAGAAACAAATATTTAGACCTTTCTTTTAATTACAAAATATTTGGATGCATGAACTATTATTTAATCCAGATGTAAACGAAATGAAATATTAAACAAAATGTAGATTTTCTTAAGATTGTATGATCAGAAAACGTGTTTGTTTATATGGTCATTAAGCAATACAAGTTTAATTTGACAAACAGAACTCACGAGACCATTTGAACAAAACAGAGGTGGATATTTTACACCCTAGTTTTAGAAGAAGAGAAGAATAAAGTACAAAATAGTGCTTTAAATGATGAATATCAAGTGAAAACCAGCAGGACAAACATCAGCCGATTCGAATGTTATCACTCGATTGAATGGGCGTTATCAGTGGTTATCAGCTAATAGATATCAGAATCAGAATCAGAATCAGAAAGAGCTTTATTGCCAGGTATGTTCACACATACGAGGAATTTGTTTTCGTGACAGAGCTTCTACAGTGCAACAAAATTACAGAGACAGGACAAAAAACAGATAATAAATATATTTAAAAAATGAAAGTTGTAGCTTGTAGATATGGGCCAGTAGGGGCCTTCTGCGCCTACTAGTAGGCTCAGAAGGCTGTTATCATCCATCCACATGGTTAATCAGCTATAGATCACATACGGCTGCGGCCAGAAGTTAAGGAGAATTATTTGTATTATTTATTAAATTTCCCTTTAATTGTATTTTATTAACGTCTACCCCAACCCTAAACCCAACCATCACAGTAATGTAAAAACAGATCTGGATCTGGAGTCTTCTCTGTTAGTATAGCTGATTAATCATGTGGATGGATGATAGCAGCCTTCTGAGCCTACTAGTAGGCGCAGAAGGCCCCTACAGGCCCATATCTATCAGCTGATAACCACTAATAATGCCCATTCAATCAAGTGATAACATTCAAAGCAGGTGAAAAATGAGTGTGTTTGGCTCACACTCTTATTATTGCTTAACAGTATGCACATTGATGCCGTGTGTATTTTGATGTGGCTACATGTACTGCAGAACAACCCAAAGCACAAATAAAATGAAAGTTTATGACGTACGACTTGTGAAAGGTTAGGAGGTTGTGTTGTTTGAAAAGCAGAAGGTTAACATTTACTATAAAAGGGATGTACTGTAAGATCAGAAGTTTGTGACATATGACACTTGTGAAAGTTGTGAGGTTGTGTTGTTAAAAAAAGCATAAGATTTTACCAAAAAAGGCATGCATTTGATGGTTAAAATTATCATGAGTTCTGGGTTGAGTTAAAATGGTTTGTAATAGCTGGATTCTGTCAGAGGACCGTCACCTGACTGTAGACAGTCTCGCAGTCACTGGAGACGGGCGGCTGGGTTAGGATGGTGTAAAATAAAGCATTTGATTCTTGCTGGAGGTAGAAATATATAATGTGATAATTTTGTATAGAAATAATATAATGTGTTCTGTGTGAACCAGCTCATCTACTCACCTCAGTTTGCTTTGATTCTTCAGTGTTTCCTGCATGATACATCAGATATCATAAGATATGTCAAGGATTATGGTAAGATTATGCACATATTTTTGTCAAATGTTTTAAATATACAGTTAAACATCATTTGGGAAATATTTAAAAAAGAAATAAAAAATTGGGCTAATAATTTTGACTTCAACTGTATATACAAAAATGTATATATTGTATTTAGTGCTGACATAAAACACGATTAAAGTCCATTTAACAAATGTTCTATTAATAATACTGGAAGAATGTTTCTTCATAACTTTGAGAGAACAATCTCAGAATGTTGTCGGTTAGCTGGGATCTAAATGATATAGTTAGCAATTTATTTTATTTTTAGCCAAATAATTGCCAGCTGAAGAAATAAGGCCACAATCCCTTTAAGACTTTTTACTCAGTTGACCATCTTTGAAACCCTTTTTATGAAGCTTTTTCAGTACTTTGAATAGGGAAACATTCAATTATCCAATTAAATTCTACATTACATTTCATATTTGAAATCACCAATGAAATCTGACAACATACAGCTTGTTTCTTACATTCAAATAAGGATATTTAATTAGTGATTGGCATGTTTTAGGCTGTTTTCAGACTGTTACACAATATTGCACGTCACACTTTCATCCATTCATAACTAATATAAGTGCACAGTCTTTTAAAATTATATCTAAGCTCTTTGATAAGGCAAAACAAGACCTGGTTGTTAAACGCTCCCACCAGTTTAAAAAATAAATATCCAATAGATGTCCAAACATGGGTATGTAGGCTAAAATAAGGCTAAATTTGGGCTGTCAATGAAAATCTAATAGACGTCTAACAATAGTCCAAAAACAGACTACACTCTAAAAATGCTGGGTTATTTCAACCTGAATTGAAAAAAATACCAAAATGTTAACGGTTAAATTTGGTACTATAAATTTAATTAAAATAATTAACCCAGCGACTGGTTTTGTCAACATTTTAACCCAAAATTGGGTTGTATTATCCCAGCATTTTTAGAGTGTAAATGGGTTGTTGTAACCTAACGGTTGGGTCAAATATGGACAAACCCAACTTTTGGGATAAAAAGCATAATTTAAGTTGAATTAAAAATTAACCTAATTTGGGGTTTTCCCATATTTGACCCAGTGCTGGGTTAAAACAACCCAGCGTTTTGTTAGTCATTCCTTCATTCTTGTGTATTTGATGATCAGTCTGTTTTTGGCAGATTTTTCACTGGCAGCCCAAATTTAACATTGCTTTAGCCAAAACGTCTTAGTCTGGATGTCTATTAGACGTCTTTTAAACACACAAAAAGCTTGCTGGGCTGTTATTTCTACCACAGTAGCCTACAGTACATCAAAATAAACTAATCTTGAGTTTAGTTCACTTAGTTCATTTATTTCACATAAAAGATGAAGATACAGTTTTATCACTGTAATTGAAAGTATGTATCACTGATTGAAAGTATTGGCAAATTGAAGGTGTCAGACAAACATAGTTTAAATTGTGCTGTTTTGTTTACCTGCTGTTGGAGAGGTGGACTCTATGAACTTTACGGTTGAGTAAACAACTGAATCTTCCTCTTCAATCTAAATAACATAAAGTGATTTATTGAACAGTGCAAATATCAAGACAATCCCATTAGTAACAAATATGCACTGATGATGCTTACTGAGTCTGAACCGCCCACTGGCAAAGAAACTTCTACAATACAGACAATAATACAAGATTTCACAAACCTTCACCACTACTCATATTTTGCATAAGAAATAGCTGAAACATTTTATTTTAAGGTGTCCTTGTTACAAAATGTTAAGAAAAGCAATCGCAGCATATTATGCCTAATTAATTACAATAAAGTTGGCCGTTCATTCCGCTGTGGCGACCTCTGATAGATAAGAGACTAAGTCGAAGTAAATGAATGAATGAATGAATAATTACAATAAACCTAACCCTCATACTGACTCTAACCATGTTATAAGTACATGTAAGTAATTAATAATACTCAGTAGTTAAATGGATATTTAGACTGTAATGAGGACACATTAAAATGTTTTGCCACAATGATTTACATACTGTATTGAGGAGTGGAATGAATACTCACCTTGTTTTTTACGTCTGGATTCAAACCACATGCTAAATTGCACAAATGCCATCCTTTATTTTCTATCCATTTCATCAATGATTTATTTTACAGAATACTTTTATGTAATAGAAACATCCTCACCTCTGAGCTTTTTGTTTTCCTGCAGTGAAAGAACCATTAGATTGGTAGACATTTACATTTCATTCACATTGTTAAAACTACAAGCATCATGGAAATGTGTATATTTTCATAAACACAGACTTACGTGTACATCCGTACATTAAGATGCCAATGAGTCCAGTCAGGAAAATTCCTCCACCAGTCGCAACCACGGCAACGAGGAAGAACATTCCTGTGAAAGACAAAGACATTAATAACTTATACAATGATGCATTGTATTTAATGTGGAGGTAACGTTTTAATGCATGACAATCTTACGCTCTCTAAAATATAGGTACGGGAGCTGTCACTGGGGTGGTACCTTTTCAAAAGATACACATTTGTACTTAAAGGGTCCATATTGGTACCTCAAAAACATATATTTGTACAGAAACAGTTTAAGAGTTAACACTTTTGTACGTTTTAGGTACTAATATGTACCCTTAAGGTATTAGTATGGACCCTTTAGGTACAAATGTGTACGTTTTGAAAAGGTACCACCCCAGTGTATTAAAGATACTTACTTTTATTTAACTTGTTTTCATTTTCAAGGCCTTCGTTTGTCAATGTGAAAACTATAAAGGAGAAATTGTCCATCAGCATATCTTTATAGTGTTTCAATAGTATTCAACAGTTTCACACTTCATACCTGTTTACTAAATGAAGTTGATTGGATTTTAATTGTATAAATCATATTTGTGAATTGAACTGTCAAAGTTTTTAAGGCCCACACGGTAAAATATCTGTTAATTTATCTGTATCTGTTAATTTATCTTCTATATCTGTATTTTGTCTTTTTATTGTCTGTTTATTTAGGGTTGTGAATTGCATTATGGGATGTTGATCTCTGCTCTGTTGACTTTTAATGTTGAAAATTCACCTCTACAGTCTAACAAAGTGACTTTTATTGACATTTTAGTAGTTTGAAATTATATAATGTATAAGAAATAATATATAGAGGAATAAATCTGTAAAATAACAGAAAATGTACTGGCAGTTCATTACAAGGTTTTTGTAGCATAATATACAACACCAACCAGACAAAATATCACTTTGAACTATTAAAAATGTTACTAAAAGTCACTTTCTCAAACGTTTCCAGGTTAGAAGTTGTTGGAA
This sequence comes from Danio jaintianensis, assembly GCA_903798115.1. Taxonomy (NCBI): domain Eukaryota; kingdom Metazoa; phylum Chordata; class Actinopteri; order Cypriniformes; family Danionidae; genus Danio; species Danio jaintianensis. The sequence goes on from CAIGQV010017532.1 coordinate 2,865,022, forward strand.
GAAAGATCAATGTCCTATAAATAAACTGAAAAAATAAAAACATGAATCACAAAATACAGAATTTTTTTATTTTTTTTTGCAGTACATTTCAGAGTTTTTTGTATTTCTTTTTTTACCTGATGTGTGTTCTGTAGTATCAGTAAGTGTAGTTGATTCCAGGATGGCTGAGGATTTAATAAATTAATCAGATGTTATTTTTTTGGCTACAGTAGTGAAAGTACTTTGTAGAAGAATCTTAGACTTACTGTTTGTAGAACTGGTTAAATTGTGGCTGTCTTGGGTGGTTAGATTATGCATATAGCAACAAAACAAATTTTGATTAGTAGATTTAGAAGCAAATGATATAAATTACAGTAAAAGTATGAGATGGAAAGAAGTGCTTACTGGTTTCTGGATCTGGTGTGACTATGGCACTGGATGTTATCGGCAAATCTGTTGAAGCTACAGAATAACTGTTTTTAAATGGCTTATTTTAATGCAAATATGGAAGTATAAAGACTTTTAATGTTGGTATATATATATATATATTCATGCTGGTAAATATTGCACAAAATTGCATATGGAAGGGTTGGAAGATGTGCAAAATGAACGAATCTTTCATTCAAGCAATTCTTTCATAACAGCTGATTCATTTTTAGAGAAACATTGAACTCAACATTGAGTCATTCATGCAGGAATACATTCAAGCTGAAATATTGTAAAAAATCATGGTAAAAAAATGGCAGCTGTGGTTGCCAGAATTTAACGTAAAATAAATTTCAAAATCTATTGGTAAATTACTGTATTTCATAATTTTTTTTATCATGAAACACAACAATGTTTTGAAGTACTGACATCTACACAAATTTGTCACACAGTCAAAAACACAACCATGAGTGTCTTACACTGTAAAAAATGTCTGTGATTTTAATGGTAAAAAACGGTATAATTTATAATAAAAAAACAAAACCCATACTGCATATTATTATGTGCTTTCATTACTAAAATTGCATTGGAATCTTTTTGGCTTGAGACTTCCACTCTCATTCAATCTTCCATTGATTTTTAGACTTAAAAACAGCTCCATATGCTGCTTGATGTTGCAAACAGATATTTTCTTATTATATTATTCTGCTTTGTCTGTAGTCATGCACACACTTGTTTGTAGAGCAAGTAGTTTGACTGTTTTCTGCCATTTATTATTCCTAGTCATTTCTCCCATAGCAAACTGAATCGGAAGTTCTAAAACAATCGCAAAAACGAGCGCACTTCCGCATTGAAGAATGAGGTCAATAGCAAAGTTCTAAAAATACAAAGTCACGATGTCTTAAAGTCACTTGATGTAAAAAGGGTAGGAGATAACCATTCTATGCCCCACCCCAACTATCTGTTAGCCAGAAACACAGCCACATAAGATTTTAACAGGATTATCACAGCAGAAATGTGTTTATGTAAAAAAAATATGAAAAATATTTTAAATTTGAGAAAATGTAGTTTCACCTTCAGAGGTTTCATTGATGGTCAGTGTATATGTGCTGTTCTCTGGGGTCGGCGGTAAAGATGTGACAACAGCCAGACCTTACAACAAAACAAAAATGCCTTAAAAGATTAATACATTTGGTCTATTTATTAAAAGTAGTTTATGATTAAACAGCTTACCTGTGGCCATAACTGAGACACTGTCAGAAAGAGATGTTGCATTTTCTGTTGATGCTGTATGTATTGTTAAAAATAATAAATGATATACAGTTATGTATTATAATTTTCATTACAATTTTGTCTGTGTAATATGTACTAACTACGATAATTGGACAACATATTTTGAATGTAGAGCTGTTTATATATTTTATATACAGTTAAAGTCAGAATTATTAGCCCCCGTTTATATTTTTCCCCAAATTCTGTTTAACAGAAAGAAGATTTTTTTTCAACACATTTCTAAACATAATAGTTTTGATAACTCATTTCTAATAACTGATTTCTTTTATCTTTGCCATGATGACAGTACATAACATTTACTAGATATTTTTCAAGATACTAGTATTCAGCTTAAAGTGACATTGAAATACTTACCTAGAACTAAAGCCAAGCTACATAAAATCGTTCCTTCTGTCTCACCAATGTGCGATAGATGCAAGATAGCAGAGGACACGGTTGCTTTCTTACTCAATAGGTTCTGGACCAACATATTTGACTGGTACTCAAAAGCTTATAGCAGACCTTTTCTACCAAATGCCGAACTTGCTATCTTCGGCTTCTCACAAAATATATCTTCTCTCCCTCAAACAATGCAAGAGTCTTTAATGCAAGGCATGGTCATGGCTAAAAGACTAATGCTTAACAATTGGAAATCACCTTTACCCCCTTCATTCCAGAACTATTATTCAGATGGAGAGACTCAGATTTTTAAGGACTAGCTCCATAAGAGAATTTTTGGCTACTTGAGGTCAGTTTCTTGATTTATTATAAGTTATATACCCTCTCTAGTTTTGATGTTTTTTGACTATAATGCATTTTTTTTGTTTGTTGTCTCTTTTCTTTTTTGTTTTCCTTTATTGTCCTTTGTATATCTACAGTACGAGCCAATGTTTGTTCTTGTTCTGTGTGTGTGTGTATATATATATATATATATATATATATATATATATATATATATATATATATATATATATATTAACGTGTATATATATAATTAAAAAAAATACTTAACTAGGGTAATTAGGGTAATTAGGCAAGTCATTGTATAATGATGGTTTGTTCTGTAGACAATCGAAAAAATATTGCTTAAGGGGGCTAATAATATTGACCATAAATATTGACCTTTTATTCTAGCTGAAATAAAACAAATCAGACTTTCTTCAGAAGAAAAAATATTATAGGAATTACTGTGAAAAATTCCTTGCTCTGTTAAACATCAATTGGGAAATATTTGAAAAAGAAAAAATATATAACAATTTTAATAATTTTGACTTCAACAGTATATAACAAATTTTATATATTTTTTTAATATATTTTTAAATATGACATTATACAGTATATAATTACATTTGTAAATGTCTAGTCTAAGGTTATAAAATGTATATACGTTTGTATTTTAATAAATCTCCCTTGTGCATGGATGAATAGAAATCATTATAGAATATTATAGGATACATTATAAAATAGAAAACAGTATTAATATCTGTATTAATATTACTGTAAAACATCGGTGATCACTTACCTTGTGGTATAACCTCCAGTAAAAGCTGTAAGGTTATGAAGATGAACAGGGCCATTTCTGTTTGTGCGGTGAACAAACTTTATTTTAAAAATGAACAGTACTTGAGTGTCTGAGAGGGAACTAGGTAAGGAAGTAGGTAGATTAACCGCAGAATGTCTGTTTAACCTGACAGTCCTGTATAAAAAGAAACATAAAAACACACTGACCAAGTATTAATCTCAGAATGACTTATAAAGTAATCAGACGGAATCAAACTGAAGAATCAAACCACATAAACTAAATTCAACAAATGTTTTATGGGTGACGATGAATATATTGATTTGTCTTTTATAAGGAAGTTCACAGGAAGTCACTTTCATTACATGTATCAGCTTTTGTCTTTTTTTTTTTTCACAGAAGTGGAAAAGGAGAAGTCCATTGGTCCTTAAGGTCAAATTATGGAATGTACATGTGTCTGGATAGTATTTTTGTTTTTTAGATCACTCAAAATGTCAAGTAACCATGTCAAGTCTAGGCTAAGATATGTAATATTTCAAGTTATTTTTGCAATAAGGAATTTGACACACTTACAGTTTTAAGGAATCCTAAAATAAAGTTTAACTTAAGGAATCAGCAGAAGAAAGCATAGAAATATATATACAGTTGAAGTCAGAATTATTAGCCCTCCTATAATTTTTTTTTCTTTTTTTTATATTTCCCAAATGATGTTTAGCAGTGCAAGGACTTTTTCACAGTATTTCCTATAATATTTTTTCTGGAGAAAGTCTTATTTGTTTTATTTCGGCTAGAATAAAAGCAGTTTTAAATATTTTTAAAAACCATTTTAAGGTCAATATTATTAGCCCCCTTAAGCAATATTTGTTTTTGATTGATTACAGAACAAACCACTGTTACACAATGATTTACCTAATTACCCTAACTTGCCTACAGTAAATAATCAAATTAACCTAGTTAAGCCTTTAAATGTCACTTTGAGCTGAATACTAGTATCTTGAAAAATATCTAGTAAAATATTCTGTACTGTCATCATGGCAAAGATAAAAGAAATCAGCTATTAGAAATGAGTTATTGAAACTATTATGTTTAAAAATGTGTTGAAAAAAAATTCTTTCCATTAAACAGAAATTGGGGAAAAATGAGGGCTAATAATTCAGACTTGTATATAAACTGTATATATATATATTTTTCTATATCTTTATTCTTAATGTTATTAATATTTTAAATTCTTTTGTACCAATATTTTGGCAACATTAAAACGTTCTGAAACAAGAAGCAACATTTATACTTATTGCTGGATGTAAAATTCATTCATTCATTTTCTTTTCGGCTTAGTCCCTTTATTAATCTGGGGTCGCCACAGCGGAATGAACCGCCAACTTATCCAGCATATGTTTTACACAGCGGATGCCCTTCCAGCTGCAACCCATCACTGGGAATCATCCATACACACTCATTCACACACATACATTATGGACAATTTAGCCTACCCAATTCACCTGTACCGCATGTCTTTGGACTTGTGGGGGAAACCGGAGCACCCGGAGGAAACCCACGCAAACACGGGGAGAACATGCAAACTCCACACAGAAATGGCAACTGACCCAACCGAGGCTCGAACCAGCAACCTTCTTGCTGTGAGGCGAACGTGCTACCCACTGCGCCACCGTGCAGCCTGGATGTAAAACGTTTTAGAAATTAAATTTTCCAAGAGCATTATTTCAATAATGGTTTGAGAATGCTACAAATTGGATAACTCTTTTATTAAGTTTCATTTCTCTCAGACTTTCTTATATTATTCACCTTATTCTTCACGTACGAGTGGGTGCAGCCATTTGAATCTTTTTGGCTCGAGACTTCCGGTCTCATTCACTTCCATTCATTTTTAGACATTAAAACCAGGTCGTTATGCTGCTTGATGTTGCAAACTTATATTTTCTTATTATATTATTCTACTTGGTCTGTATAGTCATGCAAACACTTGTTTGTACAGCAAGTAGTTTGACTGTTTTCTGACGTTAATTATTCCTAGTAATTTTTCCCATAGGAAACTGAATCGGAAGTTCTAAAACAATCGCAAAAACAAGCGCTTTGCAGAATAAGGTCGATATTAAACCTAGAGTCTATACCAGAGATGCCCAAACTAGGGCCCGCGGGCCAAAGTTGGCCCATGGTAACCTTTGATTTGGCCCGCCATCCCTTCTGAGAAGAGAGGGAGAATAATGGGAATCCTTTTGAGATTTTGCCAATTAAAGATTTTATGAAACCCTTTGTTTTTTTAATTGTTAAAAGCTAACTGAAATTAAATGTTTCAATTAAATAGTGTAAATTAATCAGATTTTGTTTAAATGTACATATTGTCACCTGACAATGCAGAAACTTTGGTGTGATTTTTTAAATGTGATTGTTTATGTTTTGATTGCAATAAGTTATCATTTAAAAAGTTATACTGCATTAGTTAATACAATTTAAAGTAATGTTTTCTATTTATTTTTAAATATTATTTAATAAATTAGGAAATTAGCCATGGCAGCTTTAAAGTAATATAGTTTGGTATATTTTCCTTCGGCCCACGGCTCTTAATATTTGGCCCTTTATACACTATATTTGTGCACCACTGCTCTATACAGACAGAAAAAGCCTCAAGTGGGCTTAAAATGTCTCCTATGATGTTAGCAAGTGTTTTTTGAGAAAAAACAAAACAGTATTCAGTAAAACCCAGCAAATATTGTCAGACAGCATGGTTTAGCAGATGTAAAATGTAAATTTTTACAGCAGGTCTGCTTTAGGTGATATTTACACATGCCCTCATTAATTGTATTGACACTTTGAAGACCAAACAATTTATGCGTGCTGTGCAAGCGGGTCACAGATGACATTTACAAGCGCTTGTGTCAGAGAGATACCGCAGGAACAATGCAGTGGCGTTTATTCACAGCATTTACGGAAAGTCGTAATGGGGTCAGAATAACAACAATCCACTGCCATCGCCAGAGCCTTCGGGGCCTGAAAAGAATCTACAGCCTGGGGTCACACAAGAAAAATCGAGGTCACCTTAATGTCAGATATTACACATCCAGGGCCTGTTTGAACAGGAGGTTTGGTGATTATATAAATCGGTCAAACAGAGAATAGGAAAGTCTTCTTTGTGCAAAGAGGATCTGCTCTGAAAGGTTGCTAGGAGTCTCAAAAGCAACAGACGCAGTTTGAAACAGAGGCGTTTGCCAAACCTTCTCTCTGTTCTGCAAACGCTCACAGGGAGAATCTGAAACATGCATGAAAATGGCTTTTTAATGACTGGAGTAGACTATTTACAGTGTAGCTGCTATCTAAAGTCTCTTTCAAATCATTAACCCTTTGACAGGCATAAAAGACTACAGTCAATGTCAGTGATGTACACTTAGAGATCCCATGAAATTAAAGTTTTTTAGGTGTTAGTATCAGTATTGTTTGTTTTTAGGATATCTATAAGCTAAAACTATAAAACTGATATATACATGTAAGGCTTGTAGTTTGTCACTTCCGCATAAATGGATCAACATTTTTGTTGATGCCTCATACTTTAGTTTCTCATCAAATCTTGACCAATCAAATGCTCTCTGGTATCTGACATGCCCCACCCCCTTCAATACGCTTCAAATTTGATGCGCTTGAGCTCAATAGATCTCACTGCCAGAGCGGTGATAAAGCAAAACACTATTGGCTGTTTTATAAAAAGTGGAGGAGCTACACTATGTCCCACCCTCTCTTCGTGTTTCGGTTGAGATTACGTCAAACATCCAATAAAAAATGCACATTTCAAAGCACTTCACGGAACCTTTAACTGAAATATCAGAATACTCATGAAATAATCTAACATTCAGTCATTACAGTAGTCAACATTTGAAGTGGATCAAAAAAAAATTAAAAATTGTCCTAAGACAAGAATGGGGGTTTTTGGATAGTTTAAGGACAACTTTGATGAAAGGGTTTGATCCACTTCAAATGCTGATTATTGTATGCCCAGATAACAATCATATGAATATTTTTAAAAAAGAAATAAAATAAAAAGAAATAAGAAAAGAAATAAAAAACACATTTATGAGTTTTTGTGTCAGTGAAAATGCAAGATTTTGCTTTAGGAAAATACTTCTAAAAGAAAAGAAACGGCTTGTATATAGCATTTTTATAACCCTAAACGGGTAGTTTAGCATTGAGAAATCTGGGCTCAGTTGAAAAAAATCATCAAAGACATCAAATACTGCAAAAATCAAAGACATCTTTTTGGACTAAGCTTTATATTACCAGTATGGTGACCTGGTGTCTTATCTGGTGTTGTTTGTACTAGGACTTTAACCTGTTTTGATATATGTTTTTGGTAACACTTTAGTACAGGTCACAATTCATGCTATTAACTATTGACTTATTACCTGCCTATTATTAAGATATTAACTGTTTATTAGTACTTATAAAATGTACGATCATATTCTACATCTCTAATCCTACCCAAAATTTAAACCCAACTACTACCTTACTAACTATTAATAAACAGCTAATTAGTAGTTTATTAAGCTAGTAGTGTTAGTTAATGACTTGTTAATACCATGAATTGTGACCTAAAGTGTTACCATGTTTTTTTACTGTAAAGCACTTTGTGGCTACTTGTCTGTAAAAGGTGCTATATAAATAAATGTTACTTACTTATACAGTTCAACAGTTCACAGTTCAACCAAAAATGAAAATCAAGTCATCTTTTTTTTATTATTCATCATGGTGGTTTTCTTCTTCTGACTACAAAAGTTGGTGTTTTAGAAAATGTCCTGCTCACACTCATCCAAATAATTGAAATGGATGGCGACCAGCATTAAACGTTTTTTTTAAAAAGACACAAAATTATCAGAGAATGGTCTTGTTTCATATGCTTTATAATCTAAGAGATCTGATTGATCTTTACAATAGGGAAAACTCATTCATGAGACTCCATTAGCAATGTAGTTCACTCCAACTACAGGAAAAGCAAAAAAAAAATTGGAGAAATCTATAGTAATATTCATATTCATTAAAGATGAAATGCGATCGAAAACGAAAAAAGGCATACGGCATTAGAACAACTGCAGGGTGAGTAAACTTTAATGTATTCAGGCTAACTGTTTATTTAAATCTACTCATTCCCTGTTTACAGCTGATATCATGATGCTTTTTGGTCCGTTGGATCACAACTATCTTTTTTTGACCACTTTCTGAAAGATCTCTCAATCTAATATTGAAAATGAAGCTTACACGGTTTACATATGGACATATAAAGAGACGACAGAAAATAAAACCGCTCTTGGTTTGTGTTAGAATCAAAAACAAATCAAATTTACAATTTCAGACAGCAAAGTTTAAATGATGTCTGGAGATGTTTCAACAACAAATTTTGTGACATTTAAGAATTAGACAGTAGTACGTTTTTGACTACCTGTTTATACCAGTATTTGCTGATCAAATTGATGAATGCTCATCAATCTGATCATGAAAGTCACTAATGCGCATGTCCAGGCTGATCCAAACAAAGAAACGTATTAACAAAACTGTCATCTACAGACAGTAGAGCCAGGGTTGCCAAGTCCACAGTTTTCCCATGGAATTTGACTACTTGCAAAGGGTTGTTTTTTATTCTGCAGATTAAAATTTTGACATATTGTATTAATTATATTTATATGGTTGTGTTGAGGGGGCGACGCAGTGGCGCAGTGGATAGCACGTTCGCCTCACAGCAAGAAGGTCGCTGGTTCGAGCCTCGGCTGGGTCAGTTGGCATTTCTGTGTGGAGTTTGCATGTTCTCCCCGTGTTCGCGTGGGTTTCCTCCGGGTGCTCCGGTTTCCCCCACAAGTCCATAGACATGCGGTACAGGTGAATTGGGTAAGCTAAAATTGTCCGTATCGTATGTGTGTGAATGAGTGTGTATGAATGTTTCCCAGTGATGGGTTGCAGCTGGAAGGGCATCCGCTGCGTAAAACGTGCTGGATAAGTTGGCGGTTCATCCCGCTGTGGCGACCCCAGATTAATAAAGGGACTAAGCCGAAAAGAAAATGAATGAATGAATGAAACTGACAATTTTAGCTTACCCAATTCACCTATACCGCATGTCTTTGGACCAGCGACCTTCTTGCTGTGAGGCGAACGTGCTTCCCACTGCGCCACCGCGTCGCCCAAATTAATATTCATTTAATTATAAAAAAAAACTATGGTAGGATGACGAAACAGAATCAATGCACATCCGCTAGAGTTGTTTTGCAGTTGCTTAATCCATTACATTTATAACTGGACAGAATATGACATTCAAACGGGAGACACAATGTTTCTCTTTTTTTTTTACGATAACAGAATCTTTATGACTAATATATAGTTATTTTCAAAGAAGAAAAGTTTATAATGTATGATCTAAAATATGTATTTTACAAATGAATGGTGGCATATTATTAACCATTGGGGTAGTTTTGTTGTGAAAACCTGGCAACCCTGAGTACAGTGAACAGTACCTTGCAGCTAAATAAAAATGCAGCTGTAAAAGCATCATTTATTTATTGTAAAGTTTTAATAATACATCATTTTTCCAGTCCTCTGTAGCTGGATTGTCCTATAGTGTTAGCAGTATCCCACTGAGGTATTATAGAGTGGAAAATATTACTCACTTTGCCAAACTGACAAGAAACTAGCAATGCCAACTAATGTGTTTTTATAAATCCAGTATGAAATACACACAACAATCACAGACCATTTATATTACCTTCAAAAATTTGGAAAAACAAAACAACATCCACCAATTACTCATCGAAAACAAACAAAAAAATAATGAATGTAAAAAATAATTATGCTATATTTATGCTATAATACCACTTTCAAAAAAATAGTCCTCAAGTTCTGAGTCTTTTTCTGCATCTGTACTGTTTTTACACAGCCACGGTGGTGGTAGAAGACACAGGTGTTGCGGCTCCTTCAGGTGTGACTTTAGCCAATCGGTGGTCTTTGTTCTGCGAGCAGCTCCGCCCACAGAACTGGCAGGAGGCACAGCAGGAGTTACAGCAGGGCATGAAGCGAAACACACTGATGCGCCACAGGAACCATCCAGGAGCCCAGCAGCACCAGCATAGCAGGACACCAGCCACCGTCACCCCCAGAACCACATACAGCGCCAGCAGAGACACGGACCACTGAGAGTCTGCAGCAGAAAACATTTCATTACAGGACCTACAGTCACATACCCATTACACAGGGTTCCCATGCTTCTTGAAAGTACTTGAATTTCAGACATATGAATTCAAGGCCTGGAAAGTACTTAAAAACAAATATATGTCATTGAAAGTGCTTGAATTTAAAGTTTATGGTGTTATTTCAACAATTGTACTGTGTTGCTTTTAAAAACTGAACCAAAAAATAAAGAAATTCCTAATTTAAAAATCTTACATTTAAATCTTCTAATAATGCAAATAATGCATTTTATTAATACTTCAGAAACTGCAGTTGAATTGTATTGAATTCAACTAACTGTATTATTCTTTCAACATGACTTTAAAAGGGTGGTTTAAAAGGGTCATCTTTTTTGAAAATGACACATTCAAAACATCATCATTATGACATTGTAATGTAAATATTAAGTGTAAATGAAATATTAAGTACAGGAAGGACTTTCATGGCACTATATATGCTGGGGGTGTAAATTACAAAGGTGCTCGATTTGAAATTAGTGATTTAAAAAGTCCTTGAATTTGGTGTCCATACTGTTGTAATAATGCATGTTTTGCTAATCTGGGTAGTGTAATTGATAATGAATCCTGGCTGTATCTATGTAGCAACCCTCTCGATGTGTTACCCTTAAATTCTGCTTGGGAAAGACAATTTAAATTTTTACATAGACTGTTTATTACACCTGAGGTTAGACATAAAATGAATCCAGGTCTGTCTGAGCTGTGTGTGAAATGTAAATCAGACATTGGATCTTTCTATCATTGTATGTGGAGTTGTCCTCTTATACAGCAGTTCTGGGACTTGATTAGGCTGCAGCTCAAAGCCATCTTTAAATGTACATTTCGATTGTGAGCAAGGACTTGCTTACTGGGTCTCAATGATGATATACCTTATAATTTTCAGAACAGAGACCTTCTGCTTACTTTGGTTTACTTTGCTTGAAAATGTATCCTTGTAAAGTGGATTAATGAAGAACCCCCAGTTTAAATTTCAATTTAATTTTATTTAATATTATTATTATTATCAGGATCAGGATTCAAAATACATGGATTCAAATTACATGATATTACATGGATATTATCTTATTACTCAATGTAAATTTCTGACATGTTTTTGCACTAAAAATGTTCAATAAAAATATATTTGAAAAAAAAAAATAATGCATGTTTTACAAGAAAGCATTAAGTTGTGATTGGATTTGATTTAAGTCAGTAGTAATTTTATACGCTGTAAAAAAATGCTGCGTTCCACACAATCGATTTGTGTTGGGTTAATATGAAGGAATTAAGTTAACCTATTAGTTTTTACACATTTAAGTGGATTGTACATAAAACAATTAAGTTGTCCCCCATAAACATCTCAAGAATTGTGTTGTTTCAGCTATATTTTAAATAAGTAGTTTGAACAAAGAGCAAAAGTAATTTTTTGAGTGTAAGAGAAACTTTGCTCTGCAAATAAATGCATTTGTTTACTTTTATTTCAACTAAATAAATAATTTATTAACCTAGCATTAGGATATATTGATAATATAATAAATTAATAAAATAAATAAAATTGTTCTGCATTATGAGGCTTATTTATTCAGATGTATGCAATATATGTACAGCTAATTAAATTAATTCATACATTTTTCCTTCGGCTTATTCATCAGGGGTCGCCACAGCGGAATGAACCGCCAACTTATCCAGCATATGTTTTACGCAGCGGATGCCCTTCCAGCTGCAACCCAGTACTGGGAAACCTCCATACACACTCATTCACACTCATACACTACAGACAATTTAGTTTATTCAATTCACCTATACCACATGTCTTTGGACTGTGGGGGAAACCGGAGCACCCGGAGGAAACCCACGCGAACAGAGGGAGAACATGCAAACTCCACACAGAAATGCCAACTGACCCAGCCGGGACTCGAACTAGCAACCTTCTTGCTGTGAGGCGATAGTGCTAACCATCTCGCTGCAAATGAAATTAAAATCTCAAAATTATATGTGGTTATTAAATTACAATACATTTACATTTACAATAAACATGTATTTGTCTTATATTTATAGTATTGTATTTATTTATACTATTTACATTTAAATTATATCTCCAAAGTACAAGTTCAACTATTTATATACTGTACTTCTATACTGTTATGGCACTTAATATTCTGAATTAGCTTTTATTTTAAAGTTTCGTTTGAGTAGTTATAATATGTTTTTGTGTGTGATTTTTCTATTAATACTATTTATAAAAAATACTATTTATAATTTTGTACTTATTTGTCTTAGTTAATGTTTTTTATTTATTTATTTATTTTTATTTATGTGTCTATTATGTTTTTCATCAAATATTTATATTTTATTTCAGCATTAATTAATAGAAAATAGTTTTTACCATTTTAATTGTTTTAGTTTTAGCCTTAGTGGATTATTTTTTAATTTGGTGACTACGTCAAGAAACTAAATGACAAGATATAAAAGTTCTTTGGTTAACTAAAGCTCTCTTTGTGAAATCTGCACCATTGTTCGAACACCTGTACACTTATAAAGCAGTTTGGATGGAGATAAATGACAGCTTATTCAGATCCACAGATGTGAGTAGTGGCTACTCAGTGGACTAGTACCCTTGAGAAGTTACAACGAGCAGCTGATTTACAGCTCACTGTTTGCAATGAACATTTATGTGCTCCTCAATTAACTTTGTGTCCTTAGCCTTTCAGAGTTCACCATTATACTGCAATAAAACTAAATTTATGGACACTCAAAAAGAGCCGGCGTTCTGAGCAGTGGTCATTATATTTGGTGGTTTTTTTTGTGCCTTGAACCATCTTCATCTTCCCCAGTTTTTATCAATCTAAACTTACTTCTAAGTCAAAATATGCACCAATAAAAGGATGTACAGTCATGATAGTGAGTTTTAACCAACAACCATGTAAAACTGATTTAATAAACATCGCTACAGCTTTAACAGACAATAACCTGTGTTGGGAAATTTGACTTTTTACAATTAGCTAGTTTGTGAAGTTAGCTGTTGGTCATTTCAATGCATTATTAGGCATTAAATAAGAAATTAACATTGCCTAAAATTAATAAAAAGCTTTTGTAGTTTTCATTGTGAGTTTAGATACATTTGTAATTAACTACACTGTAATAAATGCCGGGTTTCACACAATTCCTTCATTTTGTCCCGACACAAACCGATGAAGTTAACTTAAATGTTTTTGCAAATTTAAGTGGATTGAACATGAAATAAATAAGTTGTCAGCTTATTTAAATGAGTAGTCTGAACAATCAGCAAAAATAGTAATATAATGATGAAACAATAAAATAATAATGTAAAAAAATAGTAATGTAATGTTAACTATTGGAGCCTCGTTGCAGTGTTAACATACAATAGCGCTATAAATATAATTCAATCATGTTGTCCCAACAGAAATCTATTAAGTTAATTTAACAAATTTAAGTGGATTGAACATGACACAATAAAGTTGTCCCAAAAAATTCTCAAAAATTGTGTTGTTTCGGCTCATTTTAAATAAGTATTTTGAACAAGCAGCAAAAATAATTTTTGGAGTGCACCAGTGCAAATACAATGTAAATACTCTTAAAAAGCACTCAAAGTTTTAATAATAAACAATTATTTACTGTATTTTAAGTCCCCCACGATGTCAATATTGTGCATGTTCATTATCACAATTTACTGAATATTTCTAACAAGATAATTCCATAAATGCATTGTGTGTATTATATCATAAAGTAATTTAAAATAATATTTGCTAAATATATTTCAATCCACCATTGCATTTTTCCTCATAAAGTGCACTGCATCAAAATATGCCAAAATAAATTCATTTCATTTAATATATTTGGTATCAAATCTGGAGTGATGCATCTTTACTCTCCTCATCTGAATCGAACATGAACAAGATTTGAGTATTAGAGCAATTTCAGGCATTTTAAGTTAAATTTGATATTTTGAAATATTTTTGACATCCATCAAACTATTTTTAGCGCAAACATACACAAACAAAATGGAAAACTCAACAGTTTCTGCACATGATTTATTTAGATGTACATGGACCTGCTTGATGATGCCAAACTATCAACATAATATAGGAGACTTTTTGGTCTGTTTCTGTGATTGCAACAGTAAAACTGTATGTCAATTACCAGTCATTAGAGTATTACTGTGACAGACTGTCCTAACGTCTACTAACATTTCATTTTGATGGTCTCCCAACAGCAAATCAGCTCACTATAAATAACTTTGCAACTACATCAACTTATTCTACTATCCATAACACAGGTGTCAAAGCCAGTTCCTGGAGAGCCACAGCTCTGCAAAGTTTAGCTTTAACCCTAATTAAACACACCTCATTAAACTAATTAAGTCCTTCAGGCTTGTTTGAAACCTACAGGTTAGTGTGTTGAAGCAGGGTTGGAACTAAACTGTGCAGAGCTGCAGCCCTCCAGGAACTGGCTTTGACACCTGTGCCTTACAGGCTACTAATACTCTAATGAAAGTTAAGGCTCCAGTATACGTCAAACAAAGTTATTTTTCGTTAGAGGGCAAAAATTATTTCGAAAAGGCTGATTGACAGTATACTGTTAACGAACACAACAATAAAACATCAATGGCAGCTGAGAGAAGAACAGTTCTGTAAATATCTGACAAACAGCATTCTCCACTGTGGCATGTCACATTGCTTTATATTTGCCATGGACAGACTGAATGGAACTTTATCAGTTGCTATCTTGGTGTTGTTGTATTGGATATTTTTCTCCTGTCTGTTTCTGAGCTATGTGGATATGAAGCTCATTGAAGAAGGGAGCTCCATGACACACAAACCAAGTGCGTAGTCATCACGAACCAATGGCTTTTTGGGGGAGTTTGTTTTGATCCTAAACACCTTTGACAAACTGCTGAAACGAACTCAAAAAGAAGTTTGTTTTGACTGGATTTTGTTCGAAATGACATAATTTCTGTTTTTTTTTCTGATTTAGTTTGAAGTATACCGTGGCCTTTAGTTGTTGCAAAGTTAGGCATATTCAACAAAATAAAAGTAACCATTTGATATTTTTTCAGAATCTCTGGAGAGCTTACCGGTCACAGAGTCTGGGTCAGGAATGGCTTTTGGAGTGGCGCAGTTCTTTAAAGTGGACACTGTCAGAGTGGGAACATTCAGCATTGGTGCCGGTTGGGTAACATGGCGCTGTGGAGGCTTGGGTGTAGACAGAGGAGCTGAAATACACAAAAAAACAACTTGATTTAGAAACAAATTCCAGGTTAAAATGCCTGTTTAAAATCAATACTGACCATTGCAACCAGGGTAATCGATTAAGTCACTGCCGTCGCCGCAGTTGTCGATGCCTTTATCGTCTGCACAAACCAGACTTTTGGGAATACACTTCCCATTGCGGCAGTTGAAGTAGGGCGCACCGCTGCACTCTGATTGGTTAAAACCTAGAGACAAATAATTGAGTGCATTAGCACATGCCCATTTTTTAACTAATTGGTTTCAGAAGTATACTGATAATACAGATTGCTACATTGTGAATACTTCACTACAGTCTCAGAAATAAAGGTACAAAAGCTGCACTGGGGCGGTGCTCATTCAAAATGTACTTTTTTGTACTTTTTAGAAACTGTAACTTTAAAGGAATAGTTGAAAAACAAACAATTCTGTCATCATTTACTCACCCTTCACTTGTTCCAAACCAGTTTGAGTTTCCTTCTTCTGTTCAACACAAAAGAAGATATTTTGAAGAAAGCTTGTAACCACTAGCTTCCACAGTATTTGTTTTTCCTACTATGGATGTAGAGTTCAGCTTTTTCTTAAAAATATCCCACGTTTATTATATTATTCAATATATTAAATAACAGGAAACTCATAAAGCTTTGGAACCACTTGATGGTGAGTAAATAGTGAATATATTTAAATTTTTGGTTGCTAACTATGCCTTTAAGGAACCAATATGGATCCTTTAGGTACTAATAAGTATCATTTAAATACAAAAGTGTAACCTTTTAAAAGGAAACCACAGTGGCAGCTTTTGTAACTTAATTTGTGACATTTGACTTTCTACGTATTTTTGTTTTTTACTCTTTTACTTCACTACATTTCAATACAAAATATTCTCCTTTTCAAACTATACTATACAAACTATATAAACTATATAATTTAACTGATTTAAATTGTATAAAAAATGAGAGATCCTCCTAAAACCGATTTCGCTAAATCTGTATGTGGTATTTTACACTGCAAAAAGAAGGTAGGTACTTAAAAAGTGAGTAAACCATTGTAACTTGTAAAACATTGTAACATAAATTTTTATAATTATGCACATATTTCATTTAGGGTGAATTCAGGTCAAACACTTTTTCTTGTTCATCTCAATGGCAAAAAGTGTCCCAATTGACCTGAATTCACCCTAAATTTTATATTTATTTTTATTATTTTTATAATAATATGGTGGCTTCAGTAAAAGCATAGAAGCCCCCCCAGCCTGTTCACTTTAAGATATTTTCCCTTTTTTCTCTCTCTCTCTCTCTCTCTCTCTCTCTCTCTCTCTCTCTCTCTCT